>LUCG01189525.1:0-23135 GCA_001633085.1 Carthamus tinctorius | reverse complement strand
CAATTATTGGAAGTATTTATCATTCCATTGTACCTTTTGTTGAGAAACAATGACTTGGGGTGTTTATATCTTCTTATCTTTGATGCTAGTTCTTAGTATGAACATGAGCTAAGTAGTTTGAGGTTAGGGGAAGGATGGATTTTGGATTTTTACCATTATTTATGTGATTAATACAAATATTTTTAGTTATCATTTCTTTGGTTGAGTTTATCTAACTTGTTCTTCATTATTGGTAAGATTGGCCTTCTTATTCATCTTCTAGTTACTTTCCTTTTGAGAAATTGGTTTTGTAACTTGCAAAAAAAGCTAGATAAACCTAGAGTGAGATTTTGGATAGAGATATACCAAGTAAACGCTAGTTATGTGTATGCATTTCTTGCTCTTAATGAGTCGATTATCGTTGTTTATTTGTCGAGAGATTTTAATATACATGATATGAGATATTCTTGCTTTTTCTTGAGAAAGAAAAGCGAGTATTTGTGGATTTGTCATATTCAACTTTGTATGCTAGCTATTTTTATATGTGATAATTATGTGTTGACGAAATCCAAATGAAATCTGACCCCTAGCCTTCTTTTTATCATCTAAGTAATTCCCTCATATTTGCTTGAAATTGTGTTTATTCGGCTTTGTTGTGCTTACTTCTTTCAATCTCTTGATAATTAGTTAATTAATTACTCAAAATCACTTTTATCAAATGTCCAATTAGTGGTTGTGGTAGCTTTTGTGATACTTAACATCATAGTTCCTTTGATCAATACTCGTACTTAGTACGTATTACTTGATTGACACCGTACACTTGCGGTTGATTTGAAGGGTTGCATAAACCATCGATCATGGTTATGGTGGTAGTTATGGGTGGCGGTGGTTCTGGATGGTGGTTTTGGGCAGCGACGGTGGTGGTTCTGGGTGGTGGTTCTCGACGGCATAGCGGTGGTTCTCAGCGGCGGCGATGGTTCTCGATGGTGATGGAATTGAGAGATAGTTGTCGGTTGAGAGACGGTTTTCGAGTGATCTCCGGCGATGGTTCTGTGTCTCCGACGGTCTCCAGCGATGGTTTACCGGTTCAACCGGTAGCAAGTCATTTGAGACACACAATAACAACAAAAAAGAAGTTTGATACATCAAAAAACATTTTTGATAGGTGGATACACACAATAACTTTTTGGGTATTGTTTGATACATTTTGGAGAAGTATCCCCAAAAAATAATTGAACCTAAGCTCGAGTTTGGTATTAGTTTTCAATACAAACTCGAATAACCTACTAATCGACTCGACTCGACTCGACTCACCTCTAGTTTTTACAGTATATGAGCTTCTAATGTGGATTATATATACAAAACATGGTCTAACTTATCACAAACTTGGTTTGATTTAAGAGTTAAGACCCATGTAAGGATAACTTAAAAGGCCATCTACTTAGATTAAAATCAATCAACCAATTTGATCCAATAATTTAAACATTCTGAATAGTCTTTGCGAAATCATAGTTTAGGCGTCATGCCTGCAAATCCAACCAAATATGGTTAAACTGGAATAGTATAGTAGGGTCGATTTCGACGCTTAATGAATACACTCTTAACCATTTCCAATGAATACACTAAGGGGTTATTTGGGAGTGCTTATTTGAAAGTGCTTATGACTTATCTTCTTCTTGGAGAAGTCATAAGTTGTTTTTAAGGTGTTTGGATTAGCTTATTTGCTTACAAGAAAAGTCAATAAGGAGTTTTTTAGGAAGCCAATTTTTTTTGAACTCCTTGAAGAACTAAATAAGGAGATAAGCATTTTTGATAATAAAACACTCCCAAATACCTCCTAACATTGTAATGAATACAGTAAAACAAACTAAAAAAAACAAAAAAAAACAAGAAGGACAATTCTGTCATTTTGTCATGTCTGCGAACCAAACAACATAAGGAATTGAATTCCATTTCCTGCCAAACAAACAAAATATGGAATTAGATTTCAATTTCTAATGGATTTCAATTTTATCAGATATTTCAATTCCATCAAAAACATTCCAACAAACCAAATACCACCTAATTATTATATGCATGGTTGCCTTGGGCCAAGACCCACATCGGCCCAGACACACTTGATCATTTCCAACTTTTAAAACCACAGCCTAAAAAATATCCAATTTTTTTTTTAATATGTCTACTTATTCTTGTTTATTTATTTATTTATATAATTACATTTAGCAGAGTTATTTTGAACTTAAATCCTAAATTTACACTTGGTTACCAATGACGGATCCGAATCTGGATCCGGGTTGGTTATATATACTTGGTTACCAACTATTTTAATTGTTATCGGATCCGACCTGTGTTTTATTTTTAGAACGGTTTTCTAATCATTTGCAACTAAAAATATTTTTCGGTTGCATTTTGGCCTAATAGTCATTTCTTTACTAATTTCACTATGGCTATGTTTGGATGGACTAACTTATAAGCTAGCTGGTAGCTGATAAGCTAGCTTATAGCTGATAAGCTAGCTGTTGATTGATAGCTGATATGTCCATAATATCCAAGTTTATAATATCGCGAACCTAGCTAAAAAAAACACACAATAAAACTATCTGTTTAATTTTCCTTTAAAAATGGGAAAAGTTCAGAAAAACACAACAAAGTATCTCGTTTGAATGATTAAGTCCCTAAACTATGTTTTTTTTAGTGAAAAAACATTAAACATGTTCTCATTTTGAATGATTAAGTCACTAATAAGTAAACTAATATTTTTAAAGAAAAAACCTACAAACTTTCTCATTTCGAATAATCAAGTCCGTAAACATTTTTTTTTTCAATAAAATAAATCATCAAATATTTAGAAATTGTTGCTTGCATTTTTTTTAACTTATACTTTTAAAACATTTTTAGTCGATTGTAGATAAACTTTTTTTATTTTTGTTAAAAGGATGTAAATAATCAATTTTTTAAAGTTTAATGATTTATTTATTCAAAATGGGAAAGCTTAATGATTTTCATTAAAAAAAAAGTTCAAGAACCTACTATTCAATACAGAACAATCCGTTGGAATTTTTTTTGAACTTTTCCCTAAAAAATTAATATATCAGTCCACAATTGCAGGCGTACATCCGTAAAATATATTAAAATAAAATTGAGCAAGTTTGTTCTTTTAGCTAGGTTCACAATATTGCAGACTTGGATATACCAGTCGTAGTGACATTTGGGTAAAAGTGAGAGATAAATGGACAAAAGACCAATATTATTGTTGTTTGTTTTTGAATGGCGAGTAAAACATTTTATTAAACCCATCCAAGGAAAACGGAAACAACAAGGGATTATCAAACAAACCAAACACTCAGACACACAACAAATCCACAAAACAGATGGGACGGTTACAAGGAGTAAACCAATATTATTGTTTACTTTGGCTATTTGAGTCGATTACCTACACACACACACGTGCACCCGAAGGTTTAAGGGAAAACCTGGGGAAAAAACCAGAATACCAAGGAACACTCCTGTAACCCTCCATCTGAACCGTATTCACTTATGCGTACAAATAACTTGTAATAT
Source organism: Carthamus tinctorius (assembly GCA_001633085.1). Taxonomy (NCBI): domain Eukaryota; kingdom Viridiplantae; phylum Streptophyta; class Magnoliopsida; order Asterales; family Asteraceae; genus Carthamus; species Carthamus tinctorius. The sequence goes on along the minus strand of LUCG01189525.1, from coordinate 19,595 downwards.
GCATACATGCATATGCACATATGTATACGATTCAGATGAAGTTACCGACAATCATGTACAAAAAACGACATTCGACGAGTCCTCTTTTGTAATAAATGAAGTTAAAAACAATTTCGTGAAAACCACCAAGCACATAATGTCAAATACACAAGGATGACGAAGTCGATGCATCCATCGCATGACCAACGATGGCGAATCCGTCCCGATGAAACACAACCAAACAATAAAACTTAGGAATGTTCTAATATTTTCAAAGGCCCTATTACATATAAAGATTTTGATAATCCTACAAAAGGAGACAACAAAGATACAAATTACATAGATAATGATGAGGTGAATTACTTTTTATCTTTTAACAAAATTTAGAGAGGTACTCCGTTGGGCTATATTTTACGATCATTGATGAAAGGTCCCAAACAATATAAAAACAGGCACCAATGTTTAAGGGCTCGTATTTAATATGACAACTTTAACATGCTAAAGAACAGTCTTGATAAAAATAACTCCCTCGCCCAATTCTTTGAACCCCGTCCCAAAACAACAATTGATGCATCTAATGAAAACATATTTGTTGCTAAATCAATGCATCGCCCCCTCATGGTTTCTACTACATCTCCTTCTACTCCATCAATGGTTTGCAAACCAAAACTTGAATCCAAATTGGTGGTTGCAACAAAATACCTTTGGTGTTGTTTATTCTTTGAATCAAAGACAATCATTAAGAAAAAACATTGAGGGATGATAGGTGTTCATTTAATAAATATATAAATTTAAATTCAATATAATATAAACAAGTCAAGAAACTTTTAAAAAAACAAACATGTCCTTCTTTTAAACACATTTTTTTCCTAACCAAAGGAATTAAAACAAATGATCATTCCATTTGTTTAGACCATCCGCAATGGAGTGTCAAAGGGCTTCGGTATGTCATTGGTACCGATCGGCAAGGGTGGCAACACAACCGAGGTTGATTGTCAAGGTTGGAAAACGGCATGGGTTTGCCGATGCGTTAGACTACCCCACCCTTTATCTCTCTCTTATTTTCTTTTTCTTTTATTTTTTTAGTTATTTATTTAGATTGATATGAGTTTGGTTGAATTGGTAAAGATTAGTAAGATTTTGATAAAATAGTAAAAAACTGATGTGACGCTGATGTAACAGCTGGTACCACCGGAAAGCGTGAAATGCAACAAAACACAAATACAAACACACCTCTTGTGTTTTGCGGCCATGGCGGGATTTAGGAATGTGATGGCGGGAAACCCTCAACCCCACGACTCCTTTTAAAGTGTCTTCCCCTAAAACCCTTCTCTCTGCCATCTCCTCTTCCATTCCATTCTCCGTGTTTCAAGAAATGGGTAAAAGAAAGAAGACTGCGATTCATGAAGAAAACATAGAGGAGGAAGAAGATGAACAACAACAAAAACAGCAACCCAATCGCGGTGAATCTTCATCTTCTACAAACGATAAGAGCTTGTACGAGGTATCTTAGACTCCAATGCTTAAAAATCCATTCTTTCTTGCTTCTTAATCGTGTAAACATTCTATTACCAATTTTTATTTAAAACCCTTGTGCTTCGGTCGTTGATTTAGGGCAATTTTTTCCAGCAATCAGTTCCTATTAGATTTAGGGTTCATATGCAAATGAACAGCTAGGTCAAGTTTGAAGAATAATCTTATGAGATACACTAGGCGCAGGAGATAGTACCAAAAAAGGATTCGTTTTATCTCCATCATTGTTCTTATTTTATAATATGCTAACTGGCGCTAAACCCTAGTTTTTTTTTTCCAAGGACTTTTTTTTCCTTCCATTTTTGTTGTTAAATCTTTTTCAATGAAGTATTGTACTATAACAATTTCAGGATGCCAGTTGACATTCATTAAGGACAAACAGTATTGATTTTCTTGATAAAAATCAAATAATATTGAGTATTAATAGAAATTGTAAAAGGGGCTTTGCCTCTTGTATATTAGGGACTTGAATTTGGACAGTAGCCAGTAGAACCTAGGGTTGAGGATGTTCATAAGCGTCTAACTAAGTGATCATTTTGGATTTGTTGTGCACTTAGTTTTTCTTCGAGTCGTTCTCATTATCGAGTAGAACCTTTGATGACTGGTTTACGATTGGCGAGAATGATGTTAAAAATGGTTGTTTGAAAAGGACAAGTTGATTTGGTTGGTTAGAGTTATTGTTCATTGGCCTAAAAGTACCTGGATGCAAAATGCTCATGGGATGCAGATTTAGTGCAACCAATTAAATACACATACTATAGAGTGCATGCAGTTCTGTCGCTCAATTTTTTTTGAACGACATGTTGGTGCAACAGAGTATCATCGTACCACCATGGCACCAAGTCATACTACACAATGAAGCATCAAACGCTATGTCTTGGATAACACTAATTGATCTGATAATGGTTCTCTACCGGAAATACCAGAAGTAATGGATCAATATATAAGAGTCTATGCAGAGTGTTTGTTAGTAAACTTTACATTCATTTGTGAATAAGACGTTGATAAATTTCAGTCCGTTTAACTGTTTGGACTTGGCATTTATTTGTCTTATGAAGTAGGTGTGCCGCTTGCAGGATGGCACCTTTCATTTAAATTAGTCATCGATGATTTTTGAATTGGCTGTTTGAAAAACCATTTGTGATCGTCATAAGTCGTTTTGTCCTATTTATCCTTCTCAATCTGATCTAAAAACTAAAACCTGAGTTTTTGTCTTTGCCTGGAGATTTCTGTTTCTAAATGGCTGTCTACTGTGTCTAGTGGTAGGTGATGCTCATTAGTTTTGGATTTTTTTTTAATTATATAGACGCTACTTGCTTTGCTTGACAACATACATATTCTTTGACAAAAATGAATCCAATAAGTCAATAACTTTCAACGTTTCCCTCATGATTTAAAAGGAGGGGTGACACACTGATCTGAAAGTTCTCGAGTCTTCTGTAAACATTTTTATTGTGATTCAACAGACCTTTCTTGCATGCTCATGAGACCATCTATTTGTTAGAGGAATTATGCTGCTTCAAGTCCGGTTGCCTGCATGATGATTTGCTCAAAATTTCTTTCGTAAGCTTAGGAGATTGAAAATGGAGCATGATTCGAGCTTCTGATGTTTTAAAGCAACATTTAAGCTTGATCAAACTTCAAAACATAGATTGAAGGTGTCAGGTTCAAACTTTAAGAACTGTATGACTGATAATTGATAAAATTTCTTTCTCATAGTAGCTTATTTATTCTATTTTTTGGTTAATAAGTTTTGCTTTACATATTATATATCCCTGTAGTGGTAGCCCGATTAATGCTTATATTTGAACTTGGAGTGAAAAGTTAACTTTACAACAACTATGCCTTGTAGATTCTTGGGGTGGAAAGAACTGCATCTCAACAGGAAATAAAGAAGGCATATCATAAGTTGGCATTGCGGCTCCATCCTGATAAGAATCCCGGCGATGAGGTGAAATTTGATACATCATTGGTCCATGCTGTTCTCAAATTATTCTTCATCCACTATAACCTATTATTAACTTCCTCCTATCTTTATGTAGGATGCCAAAGAAAAATTTCAGCAACTGCAGAAAGTTATTTCAATACTTGGTGATGAGGAGAAAAGGGCAGTTTATGATCAGACTGGCTGTGTTGATGATGCTGTGAGTAACCTCCACCTCCTACTGTTTGGAAAAAAAAACTCCTAGGAATAACCAAGTGAAAACATTTTTTGAAGTATATAACATTTATATATGGCAAAATAAACTCGCACACCCTCTTCACATTGCTGGGGTTTGAACCCCTAACCTCCTTAAGAGGAGAAAGGTCTGGTTACCACTAGGCCAAAAGCCTTTGATAACCAAGTGAAAACTTGGTGACAATATCATACAAAACGCTTACTCCATGCCATATTATGCTCATGTAGGCCCACCAACACACACATAAACTATTTGTACTTATACACACATGTATATATACATATATTTGTTCATTGTTTTCTTTTCAATCACAAACACTGCTGTCATATAAAGGAAGATCTATAGCAACCGCCATTTTGCTATTCAACTCACCTCAATCCCTTCATGTGGGAAAGAAAGCAAGTTAATACGTGTTTTCTCTCATAATTACAATCTCTCTTCAAGAAAAGGAAAAAAGATAAGTTTGGTGCGTTATACCGATGTGATTATACACAAAAAGACTAGACATACCAGAAATACATAAAGTTGACATGAAAACATTAGATCCTCTGAATAAGTGATATTACATGATGAACCCTTTCTGGGTAGCTGATGTTATATCATTATGCTATTATCTGGAGCTTTCGCAATTGTCATATTTCACTCATTGTCTTTTTTTTTCACAAACAGGATCTTGCTGGGGACGTGGTTCAAAATTTGAAGGACTTCTTCCGGTCTATGTACAAAAAGGTCTGTTTTTTCATTCTTGTATAAAACTCTTGTAAACATGTACAATACTTGCTGTATTTCTTGTTCTAAGGTGAAGCATACAAATTCTTGTGTAGGTCACAGAAGATGATATTGCAGAGTTTGAAGCCAATTACAGAGGATCTGAGTCAGAGAAAACTGATCTGATTGATCTTTACAAGAAGTACAAAGGTCATATGAACAGGTAAGTCATTTTTATCCTATGCTAGATTTCATTTCAAGATTGGTTCCTCTAAATCTCATGTTAAATCTCCACAGACTCTTCTGCTCCATGCTATGTTCAGATCCCAAACTTGATTCACATCGATTCAAGGATATCCTTGATGAGGCAATTTCAGCTGGTACGTGTTTGTGAAACCTTGAATTCAGCTTGTTGAGCAATTAAGGATGAAAAAAATGTAAAAACTGTGATCTCAGAAATTGAGTCGCGTAGTTGATGTTAACTTGCAGGAGAGGTGAAGTCAACAAAAGCATACCAGAAATGGGCTAAACAGGTCTCTGAAACAAAGCCACCGACAAATCCATTGCAGCGTAGGGGGAAGTGAGTAAATATTTTGGAATTTTGTCATTTTTTGGTTATAATGTTTAGAAACTTTTATTTTGTAGAAACTAACTCATGATGGTGTTACAGATCAAGGAAAGAGTCGGATGATTTATATGCTATCATTTCACAGCGGCAAAGTGAGAGGAAAGGGCGGCTAGATGCAATGTTCTCATCTTTAGTTGGTAAATACGGTGGAGATGAACCATCTTCAGAACCTACTGAAGAAGAGTTTGAAGCTGCTAGAGAGAAACTAAAAAAGCGCAAGGGTTCTAAGAAATCCAAGTAATCGTACCCAATTCTTCTAGTCTCGGCTCCTGTTGGTTATACTCTGCATGTTGACTTGTTTTTTAGGACCTTTTATGAATGTTTATAGATACTTGATGATGATGATGATGATGTCTCTTTTCCCTTTTTATTAAAGAAAATGCAATGATGGTTTTGTTGATTTGAGTTTATTTCAATATAATAATCTGATTGCAAAGACTGTATACATACAAGGATATATATGTACAATAGGATTTTATACAATAGTCAAAGTTAGGATGCAGAGCCTTGATGGTCCAACTCATGTTCTGCTACCAAAATACAAGAATCCCCTTCCAAAGATGATGACCCTCCACTCTTTTTCCTCATAACTGCTGAATCTTTCAGCATCTCCGTTGTACATTGGACGTCTGGTGCTATGCCGACTTGATCTATGTCGTGAAGTGCTGGTGATAAGTACTTGGCAACCGTAATAAAAAGAGCCGATCCATCGTGGAGTTCAGTCACACTCTACATAATACATCATTTAAAGCAAGTTAAACTAAGGTTCATGTTAAACAAATGGAAAAAAATATTCAAAGAATTACCTGAATTTTTCCTTTCCCAAAGGTTCTGTTGCCAATCAGCTTTGCCCTGCCATTATCGTGGAGTGCACCCGCCAAGATTTCGCTTGCACTTGCGCTCCCTTCGTTAACCTATATATGCAGAAACAGGACCTTTTCTGTCAGGATCTTGGAAATTTGATCGAAATGTAAAGAGAATTCAAGAAAACTTACAAGCACGACTAGTGGATCACGTGTGAGAGCATGCCCGTTAATCATGTTGATTGGCAGCATGTTCCCATCACGATCTATTGTGTTTACGAGAGTCTCATCCCCATCTAGCCATATTTGGGCAACATCTAGTCCAGCTTTCACCAAACCACCCTGCAGAAAACACACTTGTATTAGTTTTAGAAAAAAAGTCAAACAACACATAACTAGAAATTTTAAAAAAAGTCAACTTTTGGGTACTTGCCGGATTGTTTCGAAGATCCAAAATGTACGACTCGACTCCTTGATTTTCCAATTCATGAATTGCGTGTTTCATATCAGCAGCAGCAGTCTGTTTACAAGAGTTGTTTGATCACTTTAAGATATGACCATTAACTGTTATTAACGTGATATAAACTAAAACTGGGTTCGAGCGATTTAAGCACCTGAGAGAACGCTAACAACTTCACGTATCCAGTCTTGGATACATGCCCGTCTGAAGTTCTATGAGGAATAATGGCACTCGATATCGGAGAAAGCTTAATGAACTCACGAGGCAATTTAACCTCTCGAAAACTAGAATCAACGGCCAACTTTTTGCCCTGAACAACACAAACCAACATCAGAAACCGCAGATTTTGCACAAATCTGTAAGAAAATTCAGGTAAAGCTTACATTGTGCACTTTGACTGTAACACTGGTACCAACGTGACCTCTGAGTTTCTGCGCAGCCACCTCCCCGCTAACGCCATCCAGCCGCTCTCCTGGTTGTCAACAAGATTCACTATTTACATCACACTTTTGACTTAACTCGGAAACAGCTTGTGGGAAACTTGTCAAACAAGTAAACCAATAAATCCCAAATGAGGATGAAAATAAATCGCTATTGTCATACCATTTATTTCAACTAATTCATCTCCTACATGTATTCCAGCTCGAGCAGCTGGGCTACCCTCGACACAAGATAGAACAACCTGAAACAAAAAAAGTCCAAATAAGTCGAAAATTCACAAGTATAACATGTGAAAAGGTTAAAAGCGGATGGAGTCGCCAACCAGATGTCCGTTTTTTGGTTCAGTGTTGACAAAGAGACCAACTCCTTGCACGTTTCCGTCACTCCCAATTCTAAAACTTTGGTATTCCTGCACGTAAGAGTTTGTTGTTAAGCATTAGATTCGTGTTGGTTTTAAAAGGATAAAAATGGAAAAAGAAAGTACCTTTGGACTGATGATGCGAGTGAAGGGATCTCCGAGAGTAGAGAGCATTCCTCTGATCTTGCTGTATGCAGCATCAGCTGTTCTAAGAGGAAGCATTTCCACCATTGTTTGTTGTAGCTGTGAATCCCAGTCTGCAAAAACATGGTTTCCTTTGTAACATCTTGATCATCTTTTAAAGATGTAGTTTTGATTATCTTGTTGTATAATGGAAAACAAATCCTACCCTGATGATTAAAAGTTGGATCAACAAAAGTCTCTCTGATCAAGCCCCAAGTCTCTATAAGAGTTCGTTGAACCGCGTTCACCTTTCCAAACAAATTATTATCCTCGTAAGCTTCTTATATTCAACTTACACACACACACACACACATACATATACATATAGGGAGAAAGAGAGAGAGAGGCTAAAGGAAAACCCCTAAAAATTGAAAAACCGAGGAACACCCTAGTAACAATTCATCCAGACTGCATGTACATGTGTAAACAAGTAATCCAAGTTGTTCTTTGACTTTATGCATGTTATGCACAGGTGCATACCATTACCAGACAAACTGCCTACAAATTACTTGTATAATTGTATTCATATGTGCATGCCATATCTAGTTTAACGGGTGTTCCTCAGTTTTTCATATTTATGTGGTTCCTCGAACTTGACCCTACATGTATAGTCATTTTCAGAGAAAAACCGCAAATAAAAGAAAAGAACAAGTAATTTGTAGCATGAACATCATCACATGTGCATCATGTGCTCGTGCATAAAAAAAACAAAAAACAGTTCCAATTACTTGTATGCACATGTACATATCGTCCAAACGAACGGTTAGCAGGTTATAAGATATTTTCCAAACAAATTAACCACTAAAAAGCAGAAGCTTCATTAAAATGAAGAAGATACAAGAAAGATGATGAAACACCTCATGAGTCCGAGAAGCCGGGAATGCTACGGTCAAAGATTCAGCCCGAGCCGGAGAAACATCCAAACAGACGGAAACAGCAGCAGCCAGCCCAATCAAACCTTTAGCAATTGACTGAACCAACTTCTTATTGGATTCAGCTGATTCTTCCTTTCTCTTGCCTAAAGCTTGAGCTGGTGTCGATCCCGAAGACTTACCACTGAAACTGGAACAAGAAAACCGATACTTATAGCACAAGATTGAAGTGGGTGTTTGAGGTTTTTTCGTATAAATCGACGAAATGGGACAAGGGTTCTTTAAATGAAGACTAGACCGGTGGAGGGCATCCATGGTTGTCAAGAAAATATAGCCACTGAACTTGTGAAATGAAAGAATTTATTAGGGAAACTAATGAGTAAAGAAGGGTTAATTACTGATATTTGTGAATCTTTTAAAACTGTTGGAAAGAAGGAAAGAAAGATGAATCTTTTTTGTTTGTGGTGTGGGAGTTGGTTGCGTGGGCTTAAGAATGAGGTGAAGTGGAAGTATCTGAAGAACCTCATGTGTTACTCCACGTGGATATCCATTTGTGGCTTTAAATTCATTCTAATTAACCAGTAGTAGAAGTTCGTACGGAGTTTTGGAAATTTTGTGGCACAGAAAAGAGACTTTTAACTCTCCATCCATCCATCGTCATTCCAGGGGTGTTCATGGGACGGGACGGGACTGAGCGGAGCGGAGCAGATAGTGAAATTTTTGATAACCATATGTATGGGACGGGTACCTAATTTTACTATCCAAAACCAAATTGTGTGGGGCAGGTACCCGCACTGAATTGAACCGTAAAGGAACGGGTACCCACGGTTCGATTCACGGGTATCCGTATTTTGTCGAGTGTTTTGATGTACACAAAATATATACTGATAAATGAAGTTATTTTGTGACAAACTAAAATAATTAACAATAAAAAATATTGGAAAATAAAAATAAGAGTATCGAGGATTGTCATTGATAGGGTATGCAAAAACGATCTAAACTGAATCTGACCGACAAACCAATGGCAGCGGGGGTGAATGAAGAAAACACGCTATGTAATGAATATTTTTTTAAGATTAGTAGTTTTTTATTATAAAGTATTATAAATATATTTTTCTTAATAAATTAAATATATACGGGGCGGGTAGTAGATTTTGATAACAGAACCCGACTTGCGACTTAGCAGGTACCCTTATTTTTGGGTTTTCGGGTCACTGGTTGCTCGGGCATCGGTTTTCTCGGTTTCAGATCATACGGTTCGGTTCGGTTTTTCGGTTTTTTTTAACACACCTAGTCAATTGTTATAGATTTAGGTGCCGTTTAATGCTTACCAGGTAAGTGGTTACCAGGTCAATTTACTTTATGAGATGATCATGATAAAGACTAGAATTTTGCCTGGTAAGAGCGATAGACATGAATCAAAAGTCTTACCTGGTATAGATTTACAAATCTTACCCGGTAAATGCTTACCGGGTAAATTGTTGCATACGATACCATTTTGAAAGACTAAAATATCGTCCTATATGATAGGTGATAGTGTTCAGTTTTACCGGTAAGCACTTACCGAGTAAGTGTTTTTAGTACACGTCCCCTTAAAGCTCGTTTGTTTACAAGGATCTGAATTCCAATATCTTAAAGAATTAGTTTTCTTAGCAAAATGTTAAAAAAAAACTTAATAAACTATTTTGTTTTAAATGGTTAAGTTTTATATTAATTTTTGAATGAAAAAACTATTAATTCTTTTCATTTTAAATGATTAATTAATGAACTATTTTTTTAATGAAAAAATATTAAACTTTCTCCTGAAACATACTTGGTCTCATATTTGATGAAGTTGGATATCTAGACCTCTGAAAAACTTCGGTTAGCGGATATCATTGAGTCAAAAGCCCTTGAAATTTAAAAAAATATTTATTGATGGTGTTTGATACGTAGCAGACATGATTGGAAATGACTAGATAAAATAAGGTAGTAGGAGTAGACATGGGTGGATGACAAGTGTTTATCTGGTGTTTGGTACGATAGAGTGGATAAAATAAACAAGTTTCCCACAAAAGTTATTTGATGATTTTATATATCATATAATAGTTATAATTAATACAAATAAAATAAATAATTTAATTTATAAATATTTTTACATAATTTTAATAAACATTAATACAAAATATATAATAGCACCATGTGTGAAAGAAAAATTAGATGTAATTGATGGTAACTTAAAAAAAACTGGATTCCTACAAATGAGAAATCATTTTTTACTTAATTTAAAAGATTTTTATCAACTGATGAAGGTACAATAAATATTTTTGCAACAACAATGGTTGAGGAGGTAGAGGTATTGGTGGAAGTGAGGTGGCCACTATGGTAGTGAGGGTGGCGATGTCAGTGGTGGCAGTCGGTGGCCAATAATGGTTGTGGAGGAGGGTGTTGACAGATGGTAGTGGTGGTTCCTTGGTAGAGGAGGTTAATGTTGTCAATATAATTAGAATACAAACCGTTATCAATAAAAATTGTAAAAAGATATGTTCAATAAAGATTAAAGAATAGTTAATTTAAAAAATATGTATACTAAAAAATAAAATGTGGATTATTAAGATCTATAAAATTTATTTAAGGATATGTTAAATTTGAGACATTAAAAAATATAATTACTTTAATTATGTATTTATTTTACATTATTTATTTAATAATTTAGTTTAAATACAAAATTTTAATAAAATTCTATAGATTTAAAATTGATTAAATAAGAAAAACATTTTGATAAAACACGTCGTCCAGATATGAGCCATGACTTGGAAAAACCTTATCACCAACCTCTTCACTTTGAGAAAAACTTCAAAATGAGGTTTTTGTTTTATGGAAAGCCTCAAATAAACCTCCTAAAAAGTTCATAGTGGATGCTGGTACGCAGAGGGCTCTTTACGGTTTCATTCTGGTAACACAAAAACACCGATACAGGCCCCCTAATTTTAGTCACCGGGTACCACCTTAGGTTACCCACACCTGATTTCCTATCTTCAGGTCCCTTCTCTCTCTTCCTCTTTCTCTCGGTCTCTCTCATATATATATATATATATATATATATACATATGTTAAAATAAAACAAAAAAAGTGGGGTAAATATTGAGTTAGTTTATGGTAGTGGTACTCCACTTTAGTGTAAATTAGGTATGAAAGAGAAAAGCTGAATTGACGCTAATATGACCTCATGATAAAGAGGGTAAATTTAGGGGCGGTACAGATGGCCTAAGAGCATTAAATAGATTACTTAAGGACTTTGGTTTTGGTACGTGGAAGGGTTCCAATAGATACATATTAAGGCTATGTTTGGCAAACTAGCTGATAAGCTAGCTGTTGATTGATAAGCTAGTTTATGAACAAATTATGTTTGAGAAAAATTAGCTTATGAGTATGTAAAATGACTAAAAAAGTATCTTTGAATTTAATAATTAATATTAATAAGGGTATAATTGGAAAAAGCTACTCAAAGTAGCATTTCAAAAAGCTAGCTTCTGGTACATGTTTGGATGAACTAGCTTATAAGCTAGCTTATTTTTGCCAAACACAGCCTAAAGGTAAGCTTCAATTGATTTCTATGCATAGATGCATCCGTAATAATCAATAGAACTAAAATTTTGAGTGATAATTCAGAATATAAGATAATACAAATAACATTAACCAAAAACCGAGAAAAAATCAACAATAAAAATCTAAAATATCTTTTGGTAAAATTAGACAAAAAAAAATACATCCCACCATAACTTTACAAACCTTTGAAGTTTGAACCATTTTATAGATAGATCCGCTCGACTAATAGCCTTATCCACCAGACCACCACATCGCTACGGTTAGCATTAATTGCATTCTTCAACAGTCGTTTTTAGTTTATCAAGCATTCTTTTATTAATAACTAGACTATACTTGCGCGCGTTGCGGCACAAAATTTCTCAAATCTGAAGTACTCGAAATAATAATATTTTTTCATCTTGAGTTTTAGACAAAAAGTAAAATAAATAACTAAAAACTAAAGTAAATGATTAAATAAGACGATACATATTACACTAGTTATTTATTTATTATGTATATATGATATTTTATAATATTATTAAATTAAAAAAATATTCAATAATTAATTTATTTTGAAAATATTGACGATATAATTATAGTGGTATAAATTATAAAAAATAATAGCCTCTTTTAGTGAATCCGTGATTCTATATTTTCAATATGATAAGAGTGTAAAATGAAAATGAAACTGTATAAAATATGACACATATTACTTCTTATGTGTTCTTAATATTTAATAAGATTAAATAAAAAATATTCAATATTGGGCTAATTTCGAAGTTATTGATGAGACGATTATAATGATATAAATTATAAAAAAACAAAAAATTTAATTCATTTTAGTTCATAATATACAATAAGTTATGTTATATGATAAGGGTGTAAAATAAAAAATAAAAAGGTAAAGAGATTAAAAGTAAAACAAGTAACTAATTATATAGGCATTAACTAAAATGTAGAAAACTAAAAATAAAATAAATAACTAAAAAATAGGAGATTAAATAAGATAACACATGCCAAACAAATAAAGTCTAATTGAATTGATAATGTAAATTGCGTCCAAATACATGTTTAGGTAAAAAAATGCTGAAATCGAAATACATGTTTAGGTTAGAAAATACTGAAATCGGTTCATTAGAAAACGACACATGTCATACTAGTTACTTATTCATTATATATAAATCATAGTTTCTTGGATTAAATCTTTCGTCTAAGCTTAAAATTTTCCATACGAAATTTAAGTATAATGATAATAAGTACTTCTTTATTTATTTTTATTAAGATTTTTTGTTTTATTGGTTAATTATAAACTTTTATAATTTTAATTAAAAAAATAAACTATCAACAACTACATGATATTTTTAAACAAAACTTTAGATTAAAATCTCTTAAAATTAATACTTTTTGTTTATTGATTTATTAAATATTTTTATTTATTTTAAATAATAATTGACGTATAAAACCCCCTCTTCCCCCTCCCCCTACATTATCTACTTGTTAACAACCATGTAAAATAAACATCAGCAACACCATATACTTCTTTTTAATTGTAAGCATACGGTTAAATACCTAACACGATGCATGAAGTCCTGTCATACTAACCTTTCGTATGACAACATATACACAAACTGTTTTTTGGAAGCCATAGCGGCATCGAACCAACGAACGACTACCACGAACACACGCACGCCCACCTCCCCGACGGTATCGGGCATCCACCGGCAGCCCACTAATCCGCCGTTGTCCAGCCCAAGGATTGAGTACTCCTCATGCCCTCATACAAATGATAAAACCTATCACCGTTTATAACCCGGCGCAAAACCCGGGCTCTTAAGAACTAGTTAATAAATCATCTTTCTGCTATGCTGATTCATAGAATCCTCTTGGATCAAGAATCGCAACACGTTAATGGTGCAGACCTCAGTTGACAAATGGATGAGAATAGTGTTTGTCCATATTTAAATGGTTCGGGTTTGGGTTCGGGTTTAGAATGCCTCAATATCCACAATCGCTGAGTAAGTCAGGTATGCCCACATTACGAAACTGAGAGACAATTGTGGGACCCATTAGGGTTACAACAAGTATATCCTTTTTTTTTTCTCTCCAAAGAATGGCAACATCTTCATCTCTATCATCACAAAATTGTCCAATTATTATCATAACCTATTTCATGCTCATTAATTAAATTAACCATGGATTAATTACTAAAAACACCAACAAACATCACACCAATTAATCGAACGAAAATTAACTAACTAAGAAAAGGCTTGCAAAATCGTCTTGGAATCAACCAGATAAGCAAACCCATAACCCATATTCTTCAACGTCGCTTCATGCAGCTCCTCCGACGAAGTCGCCGTGCCGTCCGTCGAGAAGAACACCCGAAACCCTCTCACGAACGCCTCCCTCGCCGTCGTCTCGCAGCACAGGTTCGTCATCACCCCCGTCACGATCACCTCCTCCGCCCCCATCTCCCTCAGCCGCCCCTNCCGCCATCAGCATGGACTCCGGGGTCCCGTCCAGGACCAGGTCTCCGTTCCACCACTCTCCCAGCATGCCGTGGTCGGCGGGGGACTTGTGGCGGTGGCGCGTGAAGACGACCGGGACGGAGGCACGGCGGCATGCGTCGATCGTGGCGGTGACCGACGGGATGATCGGCTTGGCGATGGCGGAGAAGTAGTTCTGCATGTCGATTACCAGCAGGACGGAGGTTTTAGGGTTAGGGTTTCGAGATCTGATTTGGTATTTTTTGTAGGAAGAAGCCATTGATGTGTGATACCAATACCATGCTAAACACAAATCCAAAATAGTTTCTTAAGGTGTATGGAAGAACCTAGAATTTGGGCCCCACTCACAAATTATTTTATTTACAAACAAAAAAAATATTTATAAACAAAATTTTTGGAAAATTCAAGTATCAACAAGAGTCTTCGAAGAAACTATCGATCCAATTCGTGTCGAGATTGATGGTGTCGAGATCCGGAATAGGCCCTGGAATCTCGATCGTTGATAGCAACGGTAGAAAAGCATCGCTTAAAGAACCGTACAAAACCGTACGATCAGTTGTCGCTGTCGCTGTCGTCTTGCTATCTTCGCTGCCTGGTGATAAGGAACGACGGTATAGAGGATCACGAGAAGGGATTCCTTTGGTGAACTTTTTGGTTCTTCGTTTTCTTGGTACCGTAGGGAAGAAGGAGGATATGTGTTGTTTAAGATTATCGTTAACGGGTGTTTTACGAGGCCTGCCTCGACCACGTCGAACCTCTTTCATCACTGATCCTTGTAAGCTATTAATTGATATTATTCTAAACCGCAAAAACGTCTGAATATCAAAAAGAGAAAGTTAGGATTTTCTATTTAACATGCCAATATATCAAAATCGTTTGATGGTTATCTTATATGGTTATATATTGATAGATTTCTACCATAATAAGGAAACTTAAGATATTTATTTATTCTTTTTGAAACTTATGATATTTTAATATTAAAAATTAGTTATTAATAGTTTAATACTTAGCTTTAAGAAAGAAAATACCATATTTAACGAAATCTAATTTATTTAAAGGAAAGACTTAAAAAGGAGTAATAATAGAGGGGGTATTTTGAAACTTTCACTAATTGGAGGGCTTAAACGTAATTAACCTAATACCATATTTTCTTAAACCTCCGCCACCCCCCTTTTCCACAGCCGAAACCCTCGCGCATCTTTCTCAGTGCTTTCACCATCACCGCCATGAACGCCACCTCTCTGAAGCTAGAAGCAAACCCTATCACCTCTCTCGACGGCGGCGGGAGGAGCTACAGCACCACCGCTTTCCGTCGAACCTTTTCTCACCACTGCCACCACCACCACCGGAGAAATGCTTCAATTTCATGTTCCGCTTCTCCGATCGTGGAAGAACAGAGGAGCGATACGCCGTCACGAATCGAGTCGCTAGCGCAGGTATCGGCGGTGTTGGGATGCCAATGGGGTGACGAAGGGAAGGGAAAGCTCGTTGACATCTTGGCAAAGCATTTCGACGTCGTTGCTCGTTGTCAGGTAGTTTCGTGTTTGATCTCGCCTGTTTGCTTAATAGATCGTTTTAGATTCATAGCTTCAGATTCTGATTTTGTGCTTGTAAAGCAATGCCGTCGATTTCAAATTCAAAAGTTATATATGTTCTAAAGAACTTGTCCATTCTACAATTGTTATCAATTGTTGGTTTGTGGAGAATAGGGCTTAATGAATTAAGCTTACATTGTTTGTATTTAGTGTGAACAAAGTGTCAACTAATTCTATTTAGGTTGTGTTTTGGGCAAATAAGCTAGCTGGTAGTTGATAAGCTGGCTTATGAATGTATAAAACGACCAAAAAGGGTATAATTGGAAAAAGCTACAAAAAACTCCCGAAAGGCTACTCCAATTAGTGTTTCAATAAGCTAGCTTATGATCCATCCACGCTTAGCTTATTTTTGCCAAGCACGGCCTTAATTTATAACAATTTTGCAATCAACAAAAGTGTTGTAGCAATGGTGATGATTGAGTTGTGTTTTGGTCACTCAGGGTGGAGCTAATGCTGGACACACTATTTACAATTCTGAAGGGAAGAAGTTTGCACTTCATCTTGTACCTTCAGGGATTCTCAATGAGGATACCATGTGTGTTATTGGGAATGGAGTTGTGGTGCATCTTCCTGGACTTTTTAAAGAAATTGATGGCCTTGAGTCTAATGGGATTTCTTGCAAGGGGAGGATTTTAGTTTCGGATCGTGCTCACTTGTTATTTGATTATCATCAAGAGATAGATGGGCTTAGAGAAGCTGAGTTAGCGAAGTCGTTTATTGGCACCACCAAGAGAGGAATTGGGCCGTGTTATTCTAGCAAGGTGATCAGAAACGGTATAAGAGTGAGTGACTTGAGGCATATGGATACGTTCCCTGATAAGCTTGATCTTTTATTATCGGATGCTGCTTCAAGATTCGAGGGTTTTAAGTATACCCCTGAGGTACTTAAGGAGGAAGTGGAGAAATATAAACGATTTGCAGAGAGGTTGGAACCCTTCATTTGTGATACGGTGTATTACATGAACGAATCTATATCACAGAAGAAGAAGATTCTGGTGGAAGGTGGTCAGGCGACTATGCTGGATATCGATTTTGGGACTTACCCGTTTGTAACATCTTCCAGCCCATCGGCTGGTGGAATCTGCACTGGCCTTGGAATTGCGCCTAGAATCCTTGGTGACGTGGTTGGCGTGGTAAGTATTGATCTTTATTTGTTCTTAATTGATCCTGAAGTTATAAAGGCTTATGTATAGTGCATCTATATGCATATGCTCTAGGTTTTTGCAACTCCACAAGGGTTCCATTTTAATATTTGCTTTAGCGAATTTGATGTTGAAAGAAGCAACCAACTTATTTGGCTTTTGAAAGTAGAATATGAACAAATTTATGGTCTCTGTAATGGGTTTCGTGATGCAGGTGAAGGCATACACAACTAGAGTTGGATCTGGACCTTTCCCTACGGAAATATTGGGTAATGGTGGGGATCTTCTCCGCCTTGCTGGGCAGGAGTTTGGCACAACCACTGGCCGTCCTCGCCGTTGTGGTTGGCTTGATATAGTTGCTTTGAAATATGTTTGTCAGATTAATGGTTTTTCTGCTCTCAATCTCACCAAACTTGATGTCTTGTCGGATCTTCGCGACATTAAGTTGGGTGTTTCTTACAAACATAAAGACGGCACACCCATTAGTTCATTCCCTGCTGATTTGAGTGATCTTGAGCAGTCTAAGGCAAGTTCCAAATTATTTCATTGTTCTCTTATGTATCAGTTCATTCCCTGCTGACTTGAGCGATCTTCGCGACAATAATTTGTATTTATCGTGGTAATGAAATCTTTTCTCGTGTTCAGGTGGAATATGAAACTCTGCCAGGATGGCAGGCTGATATTTCTAACATACGAAACTACAGTGAGTTACCGAAGGCAGCACGTCAGTACGTGGAAAGAATAGAAGAACTCGTCGGTGTGCCAATCCATTACATCGGCATTGGACCTGGACGTGATGCTCTTATATATAAATGAGACCGATCTCATACTGGTTGCCGCCATATTTTTCTAAGTCTAACCTTGAAGTCTTTGATTAAGTAGAAAGGTTATTTATCTGATGGCATGCACTTTTGATGCTTGGATTTTGTGTTGTGGCATAAGTAATGGTGTTGTGTGTTGTTTATGGGTTGATTCAGCAGCTGCATCATTTGTCCTGTAAACAAGTGGAATAAAGTATGGAACTGCTCCATTTGTTTCTGGATTGTTTTGAATGAAATGATCAAGTATAATATGCTTACAGAGTGAGAAATGGTTGTTTGATAAGCCTTCTAAATGACATGTTTTTGGAACAACCAAATGTTGACNATTGTTTTGAATGAAATGATCAAGTATAATATGCTTACAGAGTGAGAAATGGTTGTTTGATAAGTCTTCTAAATGACATGTTTTTGGAACAACCAAATGTTGAGACTTCTACTTGGTTTATACTTTATACCATCATATGGAATTGAAATCTATAAACTTGATATACATAAATAAATATGTATCTGTTTTTCTATCAAAGTATGATTCTTATCATTTAGTAAAAGACAGCCACAAAAGGGAAGAGTGCAAAGTGCAAACCAACATATCCTTTTACTAAACTGAATTTTGTCTAACCAAACACACCAACTAGCTAAGGAAGGTGCTATTCACNAATCTATAAACTTGATATACATAAATAAATATGTATCTGTTTTTCTATCAAAGTATGATTCTTACCATTTAGTAAAAGACACAAATGGAAAGAGTGCAAAGTGCAAACCAAACACACCAACTAGCTAAGGAATGTGCTATTCACAACCACCCAAATACCTTTCAACCCGAAAAACGTTGAACCCAGTTCTCGTCTGTAGATGACTACTGCATACGACGCGGTACATAAACATGGCAGACCTTTAGTTAGACAGACGAACAAAATCAACCGTGTATGAATAAAAGCAACACCTTGCAAGAACCTTTTATTTTAAGTTGGGGCTTCCTTTGCATAAGTTTCTCCATTTGTCTTTTAGGTCTATCGCTGTACGGCCTTTGTGGAACACGTCGCTTCCAAAATCTAAGATCTCCTTCCATGGAATTCCTTTATTATTAACATTTGAGTACCTCTGCATGCCTTCCTGAGAAGGTTTAAACAATGGATATGGATTACATCTCTAGCAGTCCATCAAACATTCAGTCAATATGATTGTGCACACAGATCGCAAAAGGTTGACTGGAGGTCCTAGGCATCGAGAAATATGTATAAAAAAAACCCTAAATGAACGTCTACATTGGCATCCTCAATGGCCATTAAAAAAACCGAGGCATATTCAGAAACCCAAGTACCTTGAGTGTTTTTTCCTCCGATTTCGTCCATGGGAGCGTTTTTCGCCTTGATGAAGGAACTGTGGGAGAGGTGCTACAAATTAAAACAAGAGGTCAATCGTCATCACCAGACCTCAAAGAGGAATTAACAATTAGAATCAAGTGTGAGCTACGTGTTTTACTCAGATGGGGGCACGTTAAAAATGTCAAAAAGAAATAACATATTTGATTTATAAACAAACAGAAATGCTAAATACCGAGAGTTCTTTCAAAAGAAAACAAACTTACTTTTGCAGTTTCCTCTTGCGGAGTCTTCTTGAGCAACTCGACTCAACGGATCTATGACTTTCTTTTTCCTTGCACTTCTGTTTCGGAGTACTTGGTTGCGGTATTGGATTCTGAGGCAAGTCTGTAGTTTGTATATGCTGCATATCAGCACATTCACCAGTAACTACATCATTATTCTCCTTGCCATTGAAAGAGGGGCTCTTAGGTCCACAATCATTAACACCTTG
>LUCG01189487.1:0-17146 GCA_001633085.1 Carthamus tinctorius | reverse complement strand
GGACCGCCTCGCCTTGAGGCGCGCCTCGAGGCGTACGCCTCACACGCTTTTGAAAACCATGATAGTTATTGCTATTACATAGGAATATATGCACAAGAGAATGGCGTAAATCCTCTTCAACATTCTTGATTTGCTAACCATAACTTAACTTATCTTATATGATTTACTTGATAATGGCTCTGTTTAGCAGTCAAAGTTGTTAAAGGCGCAAAAGGGCACCTTTGCACCTAGGTGTGGGCCTCAGGATGCAAGGCGTATATAAATCGTTTTCTGGTCCTGGACAAAGATGTAGAATACATGGTGTTTTAAATTGATTATTACAAAATGAATGTTTTTAACACATTATGAAACATTATTATAAACAAATCCTATGAAATGCCAATTACCCCCATGGGAATTCTAACTTCAACGTTTCTGGGATTTCCTTGAAGTCCTGCCATTTTAATTCCAGACTTTCTGTTAAACAAAAAGCAGGATTGGAATGGAATCAAATTCTAATCCCATAAAATCCTGCAAATGAAACGGGCTCTTAAGTTCATTCAATAGAAGCAATGAAGGGAAACTAGAAGAGAACCAGAATATGATCGTTTTAACTTTTTGGTTGAAGTATTTGTTTCATCCACTTTGTAAATCTGATCATTAATTGTTTTGGTTCATACAGCAATCAAATGACGCAGCTTCGGTCGCACCAACCCCAATCCCCACCCCAGCTTCAGTCGCACCAACCCCAATCCCCACCCCAACCCCAGCCTCAGTTTCAACAAATTTGAAGGCGGTGTCTGATCCAGCATTAAAGTATACGACACTTGGATCATTCAGCTGGGATCAAGATACTGACAAAGTCAAGGTGAGTTTAAGAATCAGATCATGTCCCTGAAAGTTTGAAGCATATATTCTTTTTGTTCATCAACTTTTAGACAGAAAATGATTTCTTCATTGGGTGTCGGTTGTTTCAGATCTACATCTTTCTTGAGGGAGTTGATCAGGAAAAGGTTCAGACCGAGTTCAATCCTAAGTCTGTTGATGTGAAATTTCATGATGTCCAAGGGAAGAATTATCGTTGTGCCATACCGAAACTCAACAAGGAGATTGTTCCCGAGAAGTGCAAAGTGTTGGTTAAGCCCACAAAGGTCATCATCACATTGGTCAAGGCTTCAAAGGGTAACTGGTTGGACCTGCATTTCAAGGAGGATAAGGTAAATGATTATTTCTGTTTGAATCATAGGTTGGTATGAATACAAATGACGTGGTGTAACAGAGTGTTGTTTTGTTTTCGATTCCCAGCTTAAGCCGAGTCTGGACAAGGAGCGTGACCCCATGGCAGGAATTATGGACCTAATGAAGGTAACCCGTGTTTCCAAATAATAAAATGGGTCTTGCATGAACTGTCCTTGGGCGTCTCACTGAAGTACTTAACGAGACAAGTCTATAGGACCAAGGACTATGTGTCTTAAGTAAGGTGTACAATAAGTTGTTAGAATGAAGTTAGACAACCAAACAAATTCTATTGATGAATATGGGAAACCTAATAGGGTGTATAAATTTGAAGTCCTACCAAGTGTAAACTTAATTCTTTACCCCCTTAATTGTTCCATTAAGAGGCAACCTCTGAATCACTAAGAGGTGAATTTTGTTTGGCAAAAAAAAGTCTGTCTCTTAACGGTTTTGTACCCCTTTGAATGATTTTGCATGTTGGGCCTCCCTTAACCATTTAGTGTCCTAATTTCATTCTGAACAATTACCAAACAACCGTATTTCATTTTGCACCATATCACATGAGTCTCTTAATCATTTTGATCACTTAATCATCCTGCACCAAACCATTCAGCAACTGCCAAACAACCCCTAAAAAGTGTCTTAACTTTATCCTAACAACTTATTGTATATAAGACATATAAACTTAATCGGATAAGTTTATATAACCAGTAACTGTATGTCCTACCTTAAAGGCATTACAATAAGGTGTTAGGAGGAAGTTCATAGGACACCAAAAGTACCGACCATATAAAAGTTTCATGTTAGTCGCCCAACTTTGTCGATAGAACTTGTTAAGTGCCTTAACTTGGTCCAAAAGTATCTCCTTTTTGATGGAAATGTTGTTAATAAAAGGGAGTGAATGGTTGTGCAGAATATGTACGAGGAGGGAGATGATGAAATGAAGAAAACGATTGCGAAAGCATGGACGGATGCTAGGTCGGGTAAGGCGACGGATCCTATGAAGAGTTATCGGTAAATGGGTTTTGTTTTGTTTAGATCGAAAAGGGTTTTGGTTGTAGACCTTGAAGCAGGCTTTAAGAAAATGCATGTATTTTTGGATCATATTTTTGCAAGGCAATGTGGTCATTTCCTTATGGTGGGTGTTTGCCTCTTTCCACGGTCGATAACCATGTGACCAGTCATGGTGACCGTTGCTTTCTTTTGGGTAACACACAAGTTACCGAACTACAATTATCGGATCATTCTTAAGTTCAATAACAAGTTAAACTTTAACAAAATACGGAATACATGGTTTAGGGTAGACATCGCCAAATCAGGGACCTGTGACCGGAAACTGGTATGACTTGACAAATCGGTTACGGGATGCTGATTTGTCTACTAATTGAGGTGGGTTTGGAGATTTAGTCATTTTGGGACAAAACATAAAAAGAAACATTTATACATTTATTTTGAAGACTACAAGTTATTATTAGTTTGTATATTACAGATGTAAACTTTTTCAGAGAATCCTATTTAGAGAACAATCAGTGGAAGAAGGGAATGTTAACTTTGAAAACAGGTAAAACTATACAAAAAAAATTGGAAATTGTTCACAAAATATTAATATAGAAATTATAATATTTGAATCAATCGTAAGAAAACGCCTCCCAGTGTATATACAATAGGGTTTAGTTCACGAAAGTGTATCTAATTTGTCACCAAAAGTTATTGTATGTATTGTACTTCCATTTTTACCATTTGGCGTGTCAAAACTATCAAAACCTACCATTTAATGTATTCCGTGACAAGTTGGATACACTTTCATGACAAGTTGAATACATTTAATGATAGATTTTGATAAAGTTGGATACATACAATGACCATTTCTTAAACTCTAATATGTCAAATGGTAAAAATGAAAGTACAGTACATACAATAACTTTTCGTGACAAGTTAGGATACATTTTTTTGAACTAAACCCTATACAATAAGGACATGTATGTTCTTATTTACATCACAAAGCATCCTAATATCCATACACATCTTTTGTTGTTTTGAATGTAGCTTGCTACACTGTTTGTGGTTGGTTTGTGGAAATTGAGAAAATTCCATGAAATTAGAATGACAAGTTCTTTGATCAAATTTGATGCCTGGTTTATGGATTAAATTGATGGGGTTTCTATTAGATTCCATGGTTACGATCTGAATTTCATTGTGGTAAATGTAACAAGTTTAGTAATTTTGTTTTAAATGATTAAAATAATCTAAAATAGCCAACACCACCATCTCGATTGTCACAACCCCTAACCACCTTCACCACCCTAACCAACCTCTGACTATCATCACCACCATTGTTGCCATCACTCTACCATTGATCACAATCACAGTCACAACACCACCAACCACTGCACTGTGCCTCTACTGCAACCACCACGATACTATCGTTGTGATCATACTACCTGCGTATTAGTGAGATTCCATGTATTTCCTTCAAACCAAATGGGTGGTCAAATCCTATCAAATCTTATCGGAGGCTTTTTAGGGTTAAGGTTTAAGTTCCTCTAATGGGTTCTACTATACGATTCCATTCCACGGAAACCAAGTGCTATATAAAGGATCAAACTTCACTAAAGATGAAGAGTGTCATAGATGCGGAGGATTGGGTTTTAGTGTTTCTAAAAGCCAATGACCAAGTCAACCGCTTAAACGCACATAACTTTTGTCATGGATACAAATTCAAAGTTTAGGACAAGGAGAGATATTCAAGGCCAAAATATACTTATTTTGAAATATTTGCTTTTTTGTTGCTATTTTCCAATTTATGTTAGACCCCATCATCTCTTTTCAGTCCATTTCTTTTTGAACTCTTTATTATATGTTGAAGGTGTCATATGAATGGTTATTTGATGGATTACAGAAAGTCCATTTCTTTTTGAACTCTTTATTATATGTTAGGTGTAATATGAATGGTTATTTGAAGCGATGGATTACAGGTAGTCAATTTTCCATCTAAATTCTGAATTCTTTGAATTCGAGTTTGAACCTGAAACCTAAAAATTGTCAAGGCCACAAGCTTTAGAGAATTTATTACGGTCGTTTAAGACTAAGCCTGACCACAGAATGCTAGCGTCTGGATTTGAACCCAGGGTAGATGGGATATTTCACCGCATCCCTCCTAGGTCTTTTACCAAAACGGCACCACCCTTGTGGTTGAGAATGTTATTTGTTTGGTATTCACAAAATCAAAAGGTTTCTTATTTGATTTGATTATCGTACATTGCATCAATCATATTCTTAAAAAGCTAATCGGGCCAATTTCACACTTAAAAAAAACACTAACCTGTAAGAAAGAATTTTTTTTCATGGTCTCGAGTTCATGAACACACTGACAAGATGAACAAAATCTAAATCATGTAAACTAAAATGGAATGGTGGGCAAGGGTGGAGCAATAGAAAGGGTTGTGATGGGGGTAAAAATGGGAAGCAAACAATTGAATCAAAAGCATGAATGTGTTCTTCCTTCACTGCAGTATTTGACTGCCGTAATCGGAGTTGAACCGTTCATAACGAGGAGCATGTAGATGAGCAGAAGGCCTTGTGTTCTTTAATGCCGTCTGGATGTCTGCCGGTTTGATTGGACCCACCTTCGGTAGCTCTGCAGATAAGTTATCCACATAAGTATGTCATTAACACAAAACACCATCTAATAGATGTTCAAAATAAGTTTGGTGCAATGCAACACAGATTGGGTAATTGCTAACTAAGGTAAAAGCGTGGTGCGGGTAAGCACCAACTGAAAATGGTTGTTTACCAAATGTTTTGTAGTAAGTGATTACCAATTAAGAAAAAAACTGGGTAAGAACTTTTTGACCCAATAAGGGGTTGTTTGGTTGGTTTTTCATCAAGTCTTGTATGAATTGAACTGTCTGTATGTATAGATTGAGAAGATTTTTTGTTTACTGGGGAGGGTTTTTTCATAGATGGAATGAACTTGTTTTTTAATGGGAAAGAGAAGGTACGGAAAAAACTTGGCTTTCTGCATAAAGGTTCCTCCTAAATGCTTACTGTAAGCCCCTTATTATATCATTAACCGACTACTAAACAATCATGTATAGCTGACATAATAAGTTGCGAGTCCCATTAAGCTCATTAAGCTTCCCAACAAACAGACGCTTAGTGACATAGCACCTTGGTTGGGAGTACCTATCAAAACTATTGTGCAGGTGAAGATTTCAAATCAATTTTTTAAAATTTTTCACCAAGGCTTAGATTAATATGCTCTACTCAAGTTCAAACCTAGAGGTCATATTGAAGTGCAGGATGCAAGCATTTATATCATCTCATGGGCCAAGTATTCTAATGCACAAACAGCAATACTGTATATTATACTCCTTCCTAGGGGTGTAAACGAGTCGAGCTTTTATTGAGTAACTCGAACTCGAGCTCAAGCTTGAGCTTGGTTTGTTCGAGTCGAACTTTATCGAGTTCGAGCTCGAATAATTTATAAGCTGAACTCAAGCTTTTAAGAGTTCGTCTGGAGTTCTTATCGAGCTTTTCGAGCCTTGTATAGTGTGTGTATATATATTATGTATATATAAGGGGTAGATATCAAAATAACCTAAATATGTATCTTTTGAGCTTTTCGAGCCGAGCTCGAGCTATAACCTAAATAACCTATTTTTTTAAAGGAAAATTTGAGCATTTCGTGCCAAGCTCGAGCTATAATGCATCTTTTACGCTCGAGCTCGAGCTTGAAGTATGAAAGCTCGTCGAGCTATAGAGCTCGAGCTCGAGCATGAAGTATGAAAGCTCGTCGAGCTCGAGCTTAACATAAAGTCTCAAGCCGAGCTCGAGCCCTGTCTAGCTCGAGCTCGGCTCGACTCGTTCCGTCCCAAAATAAGTGTCCATATTTCAATTTTAGATTGTCATAAAAATAAGTATACACTTTCAAAAGTAAGCGCTTGCTTTCTAATTCTATCCTTAATTTTACTCCCCATATTATAGAGGGTAAAGTTGTCTTTTAGTCAATTAAATAGTATAGTATGAGCATCTACAACAACTATGCTTTAATTTTTCAAAAATAGAGTATCTAAAATCAAAATCTCTAAAAAAACATTACATTTAACTCCAACAGCTACTCTATTTTAACAATTACAAAATTAATCTATTATTAAAATATTCTATAAATTTATCATCCCAATACACCCCAATACACGTAAAAAAAAATTAACACATTCAACCTTAAATAATTAAAATAATCTCTCTCCTCGATATTAAGTTTCAGTGAGATCTCCAAATTTGGATTTCTACAATACCATACACTTTAGCATAGCTATTGGAGCAAAAGAAGCTTCTAAATCTCCACTTTAGCATAGCTGTTGGGAGATGCTCATTTTCTAATATTGTATTCCTTTTTCATCATAGACGTTTATTTTGGGAGGGAGGAAGTAATACTTATAAGACACTCGAGGTAAGCTGCCCACATTATACATCTTTCTTATCTCTTGTTCTTGACATAAGAGCATTATGATTTCCATCTCAATCGACAACCAGAAATAAAAAATAAAAAAATAAAAACGTGCAGAACGTAAGAAATGTTTGACGAAACGTACCATCGTCAGGCAACATATCTTTTTCTTCCAGAATGGCCATTACACGTCTTAGAGGTTGCATAGCAGCCTCTTTGCATAACAACCGTATATCAGAACCTGAATAACCTTCCGTCTTTTCCACCAATAAATCATATGGTAGTATCTCCTCTTCAGGTACTGAAGGCAATAATTCCTCAAACATGGCTTTCCTTGCTTCAGGCTCTGGAAGAGGTACAAGGATCTTGGATAATAATTAAAGAAGCACTAAATAAGATATGATTTGGATTTCCATTTCAGACGCCAATTTCAGAATATTAGAAATCAGATAAATTAATCCTACAACTTTTTGGCTAAAGAACATTCGAATTTACTTCAAGAAGAAAAAACAGAGAAAATAGCAACTGTAGTTGCGCAATGGTTTTGGTGATCTCCACCGTAGACCTATGGATGCACCACTGAGGAGGATTTCTACCGGAAAGAGGCACTAGAAGAGGTAGGATAAAGCTAAAGTCTAGAGAAATCGGAATGACATGAATACACACACACACACACATATATATACTCATTTCATAAGGGAGGATCAAAGGAGAACAAGGTCAAAATAAGAAAACAAGAAAACTGCCAAATCACATGTGATTTTACACGCAGTGGGAGGACGCTGCCAAAATTGCATGAATCACGTGTGATAGTGTAAAATCACACGTGATTCGGCCATTCTCCTGTTCTCGTATGAACCTGACTATATNGAATAAAAAAAATGTGTTGTTTTACATGCTTCCAATCTTCTGATGCATTTCCTTTTTAGCTTATAACAACTAATTCCAGATAAAAGGATTGTCGGGATTGCTGTGCGATTATTACGTATCTATAGAATATAAATTCTATCAACTATCTATGCATATCAATAGCAACACAATGACATTGGTCATGCACTAGTGAATAGCTTTGACTTCATTTTATTGTAATTAAGCAGCAGAAAGTGTTTATGAAGATTCAATGAATATGAAAATGGAATAGTGTTTGGGAAGGATACTCTTTTCTCAAGACGTCTGAGCATGGCAGCATCAAGTTCCCAAGGGAGGTTTGTAGCTGCCAATACAAAGACGAGCTCATCCGTTTTTGTCAGACCATCCATCTGTAATAAAACCAAAAACAATAAGAATGACGTAAAAATCAAGATCAAACTAACTGTGCATTGTCAAAAACTAGAGAACAATGACACCCAGCTAGAAGAGATGTTAATCTGCATGTTGGAGAAAACAAATTGAGCATTATAACAGTATAAACTACATTATGACCATCTGAAATAAAGGTCTTTTATATTTAAGTACTTCTGTAAGGCCATCAAGGTGCTACAGCAGTGTAAACTGTGCGGCCGGGTAGTGATGATGATTTTACAACTGTAGTTCTGTCAACAAGCCAGCCACTGACCCCAACCTCTTTAATCACCCAAAAAAATACCCATAAAGCAACCTCCTCAAATAATACCAGCTAACATAGGCAAAATAAGAGTGGCATGATATTGATAATGAGTATTGAAGATTAAAGTTGTTCCTTATCAATCAATAAGAAGTAATGGTAAACAACAATTATTCCAAGGATTGCAATACAATGTCAAAAATAATAGACCTTATAGAAACCAGTCGTGTTCATGCTATGATACAAGTTTGCAAGCTGATATATCAAACATGTTGAATATACTTGATCAAATTACATCTCTACCATTAAATAGTTGCATTATGCTCAATACAAGGGTTGCTGAATATCAAACACAAGCTGGTGGCAGACAGGAAACTTCCACAGGGAGAATACAATATATATCATGTATGAACTCTTTCTGTACCTTCGACTTACATGCATGCTTGCCTGATGACTCCTATAATTGGTGAAAGTCGATAATCTCCACTCAAATCCCAATAGATATTTAAAGAAACAACCTTAGTTATGTACTTTCATACTTTGCAACTTTTTATGATGGTCCAGTAACGATGTGAATAGTTACAACAAAAGCCAACAACACAAGCATGCATATTATTTACCATATACTATTACACTCAATTTAAGAAAACAAATAGAACACACACATATCTAAGTTCATAATATGTACTTGATGGACATTCAAGATGGTATTCTAGTGTTTAGTCAGTATCTACAGGCGGCTGCAGTTGAGGGAAACAAATTTTCACCTGGATAAGTAACTCTGTTTTCAGACGCCTACTTGATTCATGCTCACTTCGTGATTCACCACGTTGACTAATGATTGCATCGATCTCATCCAGAAATATAGTTGACGGTGCATGATGTCTTGCGAGTTCAAATAACACCTTCACTAACTTCTCGGAGTCACCTGTTATTGCATATATGTTCAGAGACAAGGTGTGGCATGACATAAGATATTAAGGTTTATCCAATTTCGAAAGTAACATCTGTGATTTATGTTTATCCATATATTTAGAATCTACAAAGCAAACTTAAGTATGATAGGGAAATACTATAAGCAAGATGCAAATAAAACTGCAAATGGAGTCTTTGAAGCCAATTCAAGTTTATCCATGTTGATGTTCGCCTGTTCGGGCATTAAGAAAGTAAGCCTAAAATGAGGCCTGAAATATATGTTTAATGCTCATTCATCGAACATTCGGCAACTTTTATACATCTACAGTTGACTTTTCAGTAAATATAATTTTCTTCCATGTTCATAGAAAGAGTTTCTACATCCTAAAGCACACTTGTAGGAAAGAAAAAGAAACAGAAACCCCATACAAATTCAACTGTCTTCATCCTTCCTTTTTGGCATGTACATAAACCTTTCTTGCATTAACACCTCAATGGCAGATGAGGAACAGATTACAATATACAAGAGCTGTTAATAATGACATACCACGCCATTTACTGACAATAGATGATGCTGAGATGTTGAAAAACGTAGTATTGCACTCTGTTGCAACAGCCTTTGCAAGCATTGTCTGAAGAATCAAAGATATATTTTCAGTTCAAAGAGAAACAGAGTAGAAAGAAAACTGTATTACCATTTCTATAACAGAAGTAACTTTAGCAAAGCCAGCTAATAAAGTCTACAGAAGTAGTCACAAAGTACCACAGTTTTTATTTCAAGTATCGCACACACAAAAATACAAGCAACTTCAGTTGCTTGTCTGTATTTTTCCAGATATAGACAGATGGTGTAACTATTAAGTATCAGGGTAATAGCAAGGATTAGCAGTATAACATCTGTGCACCTACTGTTATCTTACGAGAATATCATCCCGGCTAATTTGATACATCTTTGTTGCTCAAAACAAATGGGCAGAGGCCGACTACCCCTAGGAGTGGGTAAAACTCGGTCTGGACCAACAAAACCAAATTACTGAACCAAGATCAGACGAAACCAGGCTGGAACCTGCTAGGTTAGGTTTGGTTTGGTTTACGGTTCTAGATTTTCTAAAACCAGTTCTCAGTTTAAGATTTTAAACTTGATACAATGTTGGGTTCATATTTTCAAAAATTAAAACAAATCCATGTATGTATTCGGGTCACAGTTTGGTTTGGCACCAAATCAGTTTAGATTGGTTCAGTTTTCAATGCCAATCTTTTTTACTTTTAGGTTTTGGTCCGGTCCGGTCCAACCCAATGCACACTCCTAACTACCCCCACTCACCAGAAAAGGCACAAAATAATCCCTCACCAGAAAACCTCTGTCACGAAGCCATTCTTGAATAACAAGCAACAACTTTGAGAAGGGTACCAAGCATCCAACAAACTTGGTGGGATTTTTACAATGAGGAAACACATATATTTGAAATGTCTAGTAAGATCGAAAAGAATGAAGGTATAGTATAAATTGTAGATATAAAGAACAACCGTTTAAGCACAAATACAAAGTATCACACATTAGCAAAGACAGAAAAGAACAAGTTAAATAGCATTTTAAAGCTTAAACAACAAACATAGAAAGGGCTGCGAAGATGCTGACCTTTCCGGTTCCTGGAGGGCCAAACAGGAGGATTCCTTTCCATGGTGATAAAAGACCAGTAAAGTACCTACAAATGAACCAGTTGTCATCCATCCAATGAGTAATCTGTTTTCATGCTTATGATAAATCAATGTGCTGTGATTAAAGGTTCTAAAAAAAACAAAGAAAAAGCAGGTATAAAAGTTAAATTGAGTTGCTACATCCATAAGAGGTCAAACAACTATAAAATCCAAAAGAACCATCAAAAACTGGCTCAAAAATAATATTGGAAGCCCTATTGTAATTAGGAACATCAATGGAGCCTCTGAAAATTTCATGTGTCATCAAATGAATGATTTATAGGCCAATTAACACATGTCCACTGAAACATCCTGCCTTCCACTACCCTCCCCCACTCCCATCACCGACCAAGACAAATAACAAATAAACTAGATGAAAAGATCCCTACAACAATCATGCTTTGAGTGAGTAATTTTACTTTTGTCTATTATTTATTCTTAGAATAGCCATATACGCTATGCTGATTTTGCTAACTAATAAACTAAAACTCTGGCACTTCAGCAATTGCTTTCTTTTCAAATTGTAGAACATAATCTGACCTATTAACTAGTAATACTTACTTGGGATATTTGATTGGCATGACAACTGCTTCTTTAAGCAGGCGTTTTGCATTCTCTAACCCCTTTATGCTCTCCCACTTCACATCTGGACTACCACGAATAATATCCCTGCATATGCAACAAACATTAGACGATTCATGTGTGCTTGGAACAAATAAACAAAGTTAAACTTGCCTAAATTAGTAAAAATAAGGGCACCAAGATCTGAGTCTATCATTACCTACTTAAACTCTCTGCCAAAGTTCGCATTTCTGCTGATTCAAAAGCAGGAAGTAGAGACTTTGTTCTGCAAAAACAAGACGTCAAACATCAAAATTCAACGGTATTCTAAATTATGCTCTACTTTATTTGGTACTTTAGCCATATAGAGAGTCAAGTCCGTTATTGTTTTCTATATGTAAGAACTAAGAAACACTCCCTCCAATTATAGACATACATTTTAAGAAAATGATTCCCAAAATATGCCATCAAGAATCTTCCATGATTACTTCGTCTCAAACTCTCAATGACGCAACAACTGTTTTTCATGTAGTGTCATGTATTGTAATATTTCCACATGCTTTTTAGTTACTCTCATAAAATTTAAATGGTCTCTCTCTTATTAGAACATTTTTTGAATTTAACACACATTGACTCCGGTTATGATATATTTAAAAAATTAGATACAAGTGATACAGACAGATTTTTCCAGATGCAAGTGGGCCCACTTTATGAAGCTCAATCATGATGGATCTCTCATTTAATTGAAAGCAAGACCAATGGCTAAAGGCTACCGTAAACATTGGTGATGTTTGTCATGAGACATTTATTCATCAGCAAATACATTATTGATAAGTTTGTCATGCTTACCCTGGGAGCTATTAATCATAGGCCCTTGAATCAACATGTATCAATAATGTATTCTTGAGGAGGGGCATTAGGATCAACCTCTTGGTTTTGTGGTTCAAAAGGAGGCTTCTAGATTTTACGTGTTGAGGAGGCCACTGTATAAGCCTCAAACATGCCCATTTAATTTTATTTAATTTTGGTATTAAAAAAATTAAAAACTTCTTAGTATTCTTCAAGCTAAGACATGGCATGTGGATCGTTATTGTTTTCTTTTAGAGGAGGCATGTCTGGAATTGGATCTCTTGGCTAAGGTTGGCATGCTTTAATAGTCCATTAGCATTTTCTCCGCTGATCATGATTCATGAACATCAAGTTTCATATCAACCTTCATCAACGTGATGACAAGCTCCTTCAAGATCCCATATAAAACACTAGCAAGAAACAAACTAAACCATCTAAGAATCACTAGGCCTAATACTTTCTTTTCAGTGAGCTTAACAAGCATGTTCATGTCTTCCCTTGCAAGTTGCAAAGATAGTGGGTCACACAATTCATCATTCTTTGGGTATCTTAGTGGTGCTCTAACGGATTCGGATGTGGGAAGGATATCAATATAGATGGAGGTCCACAATCACGTACTTCCACATTTCCATATACAGGAATACAGGATATCACTCTTTAACTTTCAAAAATCACTACAATGATTATAACCAATCTATTAAGTTATAGAAAACAAATAGGCAGCCCTGATAAATGAAAAGCATATACGAAACCATTTTTACTCCAAGACAATATCAAATTAAACGAATAAAACGATTCTCATGCTTGACCTTAAATGAGCATCTGGAAGGAAGGGGAAAAGGAAATATCCAAGGAAAAACAACTTTAGGGGAACTCTTCCAAATCACATATCTAACTTTTACAGTGTATGGGTAAACTCATAAATCTTAGTCCAACAACTTATGTATTCTCTACCATGGATTAGGAAGCAGTTTAGAAGCCAATCTGAGAGCCTCTAGATATCTTATTTCCTACCTAAGAAGCATGCACTTCAGATTAAAAAAATTCTACTTGCAAATTTGGGGATTTGACCAACACAGGATAGTAAGAAGGACAGAACTATTAATTAATGCATGGCATGATTGTTCTACTATACAGGCTGTTCCAAGCCCTAAATCAAATATATATATATACACTCTTCCATTAAAACCCATACCACCATTGTTTCAATTACCAAATACAAAATCAACAAGTTATGAATTGCATGTACCATCAGAGCTTGTTTTCACTGTTCGTAACTCATATAAGTAGTATGGGAAAAGCAAATAGATAAGAGAACATACGGTTTCCCAGCAACCGACGATGTAACTCCATTTGGGGTTGAATTCTCTCTTGCCTAAATAAAACAAAAATATTAAGACAAACACCAAGCAAGTCATCCCCTTTAGAAGAAAATTTCAGAAACTAGTATATGTATATCTTTGTTCTATTTAGAAGCATTGATGCTTCCCTTGCTAAAATGAACTTTTCTTTCGGAAGGCGGCAAAGGGAAATGATACAACAGATCTGGTGTACCTGTCTGTACTGTTCATATATCGACAATTCAGCTGTGCTGTTTCCATTTGAGGTTGCATTTGATGAGTTTCCATTACATGAAGCCTGACCAGTAGTAGTCTGTTGACCGTTTTCAGCAGCATCGTTTGGAACGGCTTCCTTTTTCCTCCCAAACTTAACATCATAAAACATCTTAAAATCCTAGATATAGAACAAACAAAATTATAGCAACACAATCACATCATCATTGGCCAACTTCAATATGTTTTTCACAGATCAAACGAAATAAGCTGCACTTATCATGATTACATTAAAGATTCCTTTTTCCCCCCTTAGAGAACCACTTCATTAACAATACCGAAACCATTATAGTTACAAAATCTCTTTCGAAGTCCAGTGATTCGCAGTCCACCACCATATCCTACTTCCAGAGTGTTCATTCAGTAAATACTCCACTTCCAACAGTCCAGTTGATAAACAAACAATCCTAAACCCTAATTAAGCTTCACAAATTCTATAATTCACTTCGATGAAGAAAGAGACAATGTTGAATTTATTGATTTGATTAATTTCTCAGTTCTCAACCCTAAGTCACTCACACAGAATAAACACGATTCAAAATCATTCACCAATCACTGTTATATAAGGTTCACAAACGCATGATCCTTAATCACATACTGATTTAAGCATTTTTACTTACATATTTCTAACAACTTGTAAGCTC
This sequence comes from Carthamus tinctorius, assembly GCA_001633085.1. Lineage (NCBI taxonomy): Eukaryota > Viridiplantae > Streptophyta > Magnoliopsida > Asterales > Asteraceae > Carthamus > Carthamus tinctorius. The sequence goes on along the minus strand of LUCG01189487.1, from coordinate 2,659 downwards.
ATATCGGCAGCTAAAATGGTGATTAGATTGAGTAAATTGGATAAGCAGCAACAAGTGATTGATTGAATGAATGTGAAAAATTGGAGATTTGAGTTTACCTGGAAGGACCAGCGAGTGATTGAAGGTTCATTCGCCATTTTACAGAGAATTTTTTTGAAAAAGGAAGATCTGAAAAGAGATTCGTTTGGAATTCGATTTTGATTGGAATAAAGAAATGGGGGGGAGAGTGAGTTGGTGAGTAGAAGAAGATAGTTGGCGAGCTGTTGAGAGTGAATAAAGAAGGGAGATCACAAGTGGCGATATCAATGGCGCCAGATGCCCATTTCTAACAAGGGGAGATCTTCGGCCAAATCAACTTCTTCTTCTACTACTTTTTAGGTGCATGAGATTTTGATTTTATTTAATGGTCTTTGTAACATCTAAAAATCTTATATCATTTCTAAAATATAAAAAAAAATCTTAACTTTTTATTATTTGTAATGTTCTAACATATACTTTGTCTTGTTATGTAAAATAGAGAATCATAGAAAAAACGTTTAATATCGAAGATTCTTTAAAATGATGACATAAATGATTTTTTTTTTGTTCATTCTGCGGATAAGAACTAAATTGATATGATTTTATATAAGAAAATGAAGTTTTTTACTAAGATTATTAAATTATTAAATATTAGGGGTGAGCATCGGAACCGAGTACCCGCTTTTGAAATCGGAACCACACCAGAACCTATATGATTGGTTCCGGTTCCTAAAATACGACCGGTTCCGGTTCCGGTTTTCATTTTTGTGGAACCGCTAACCGCCGGGTACCCGCCGGAACCGGTTAGGCAATATATATATATTTGGTATATATATTAATAAAAGTAATTTTATATATATGATTATTATGTTTAATAGACTAACTTTAAAAAAATTATTTTACCTTTTACGTTACACACACATACACACTTTTATTTAACATTTCAGGTTGTGTTTATTTTTTTATTTTCATTTTCAAAAATAGTTGTAATTATTTATATAGCTTTTATAGGATAAGTTTTCATCGTTTTATTATTTATTTCGTTACGTTGTAACTATGTAATAACTAATACTTACTTTTTTATAACATGATATATTAAAAAAAACATTAAAAAACTTAGACACCGGGTATACAGTTTCGGAACCATAACTGGCGGTTCCGGAACCGGTTCCCAAATATTAAGAACCGGTGCAACCGGTTCCGGTTCCATGAATTTTGGTCGGGTACCCGCCTTTGCTCACCCCTATTAAATATTTAAGTAATTATAATTAATTAAATATCTATAATAGAGAATCTGTTAGAGTTAAATATATTTTATTTTAAAATTTTTGACATTCTGTTCTCTATTTTTGAGAAATTGTACCGAACATGTTGGAGGTACTCCTATGATTAATGAATCCAGAAAAAAAATTATTTAAAATAGTTGTTTATTCAAACACTTATTTGGTAAACACTTACTCTTAAGATCATCGACATCAATGTAATGCCAACCTATTTTTCTAATGTGCCACATTAGCTTTGTAAGAAACCTTTACATCAATGCAATTTCACTCATCTTTTTATTTAGTTTTTATATTAATAAAAAAATTAGTTTTTTATTTATTTAAATAAAAGAAAATAAAAAAAACTATGAAAATAGTCCATCTTTAAGACTTCTAAGAGTTTTCAAGTTTTGCAAGACTTGCAAATCTTTGCAAGGAATCTTTTTTTGTGTGACAATATCAGCTAACTTGCAAGAAATGTTTGCAAGTTTTGTGTGGTGGCCTAAGAGTATTTTCAATAATTTTTTTATTTCTTTTTAAATAAAGAATGAAAATTCAAAATATCTAAAAACTTTTTTTCATCTCCAACAACTTTTCTATCTTACATTACGCATCATCTATATCTCCCTATGATATTCATTATACTTTATTTACTTTTTTATTTTTGTTATCATTTTTTATATAATTAAGTTATTATTGTTATGAAACTAAATTTATTATGTTAAATATTTTTATTTTCATCTGTAATTATTCTTTTTATATTTTTGTTTTCTTTGTATTAAAACTTAAGTTAAAACTAATATGTTTTTCTAAAAGAAAAATACACATAAAAAACTAGAAAGAAAATATTTTATTTTAAGTTCTTAAATACATCTATTAATATAAGTTTTTAATATCAGCATCATTTTATATATTTTTATTATATAATAACAATATTTTTCTATATGTTACCAATATCTTTTTTATATATTTTAAATATAATAATGTAATTTTTATAAATAAAAATAATAAAACATGAACTAATTTATATCCAAAGTTTTATGAAAAGGGTAAGGAATTTTGCAATCTATTTTATTTTTAAAAGTGGGCTGAAGAAATATATGGATTATTTTTTAAATATTAAAATATTTAAATAAAAATTACTTGGTTATTCTGAAAGTTTTTTAAAGTTGAACGAGGTAAGCAATTATTTCATAAATTTTCAAAGTTGAACTTTGTAAGGTTAAAGAATAAATGATATACTATTTTTTATAAATTACAAGATATTTGGTTTTTAGTTTTTTTTTTGGCAAATTTTATTGTATATAACACAAATAGAATAAAAGTTATTGTGAATCAAATATTATTATTATTATTATTATTATTATTATTATTATCTA
>LUCG01189359.1:0-12211 GCA_001633085.1 Carthamus tinctorius | reverse complement strand
CTGAAGTCTGATTTCACATCTAAAGAATAAGAGGTGGATGGTGCACCTCTTAAAATTTTAGAGAATGGCAAGCGGATGTGCACATCCTCCATGTGCCATCCTTTATGTAATTGACAAAACACGGGAATTAAACTAGGAGTGGTTTATGTGTATGATATTCGAAGAGGGCATTGCTTCTTTAGAAAAAAATGGATGTATGTAACATTTTGTTTTTGGCTTTTATCTCTTCCTTGATGGTATATTTGATTACATGTGCTTGTGGTGTGGGCTAATTGCAAGTATGTGCACTATTGTCTTGTATGAGTTGTAGTCGTGTACAGCTTGCACTTTGGTAGTTAACTAGGTGCTTGTCTGATGCCTCAAACGTCGAAAAACTTTAGTTTTCTTGTAAGGTTCATCTGTAAGGTGATATCTTCTTAACGTTATTATTTGGCCACTGAATGTCATCTTTTTAGGTGTCTTGTTTTTTCTAATTTCGCGTCTAGAAAACAAGAGGTGGATGGCGTAGGTTTTCAGACCTTTTCTTAAAAATAAAACAGTCTCAAGTCTGCATACCTCTTAATTTTCAGACTCGAGAGGTTATAAGAGGTATTTTTTAAAAGCAAACGGACCCTTAAACTCCATTTGGAATAGAGCCATGGTCGCCAGCTGTTAGATACCTAATACCATGTCATAGCCTTGGGAGTTAAGGAGTTTGACCTTAGCGTTGAAGGTCCTCTAAAACCTCCATGCAAAAGGTGAAGTACTTGCTAATACTTGTCCATGATTATTGATAGCAATTATTGTGACTTTGTGTGACCCAAGTAGCAATATATAGACCCAACAATTAGAAATGGTGCATAAATGGTGGAGTTTCTTTTGATGTCGAAGTACATGTATTGCGTTAATTTTGGTTAATAATCCTTTCAGCAAGCTGTGCAATTATGTTGTGTCTAAGCTATATTGTGGGGTTCAGACGCACGTTAGAAGTCACCTGAACAACATATGTCATATCACATCATAAACCGTTCTTATGAGAAAAAAATGGACTTATGTTGGTTTTATTATGTGCAAACATCTGCAACAATGTGTTTAGCCATATTTGAGCGAAACCCATTTTTACCACAAGTTTTTAATAATATGGTCGTGATTTGTCATCATGGATATAACAGATGTTCTAGAATCTTGAATTTAATTCAGTTAAAATGGAGTATCCTGCAATGCCACTTTGTCTCATTTTACTTTTTTTTCCCTTTCCTTCGTTCTTATCAGATCCGTTTCATGAAGTTAAGAGGAAAAGAGACAAAAAGAAGGAGGTTCGTTGTTATAACTTTTCATATTCAATGTCATACTTACTTTCTGTAAGATGCATTGTTTTCCGGTCTTCATTGCTCTTGCATGCTTGAAAAGTCAACTTTTTGCAGCATAGTTGTCCACTACGTGTTTGCATCTAGTGTTTTAGATCAGTGACCTGAACTGCAATCTGTTCTTTCAGGTTACAGCATTTGTGGATCCGGTTCCTATAAAGCCAAGAAAGCCTACTGATCAGGTAGTTCAAGGGATGAGGCCCAACACATATTTAGATCGTAACCCTCGAAGGGCAGGCTATGGTCGGAATAATGCACCTGGTAACGCAGTTTTTTGTATGGTTTCACATTTTCATATTATCTACCCTTAGATGTCCTATTTACCCACAATTGGGAATTTGAAACCAGAATATTCTCTATATATGTCAGTTCTATAGGATTTTTCCCTCCTTTTTAGTTTTTTTTTGCATGTCGATTTTAGATCATATGCTTCATATTTTCGTATTGATCTCTGTTGATGGGTATAATTTTACTAGATGCAGGAGTGACTAGAGAGTTTCGAGTTGTGAGAGACAACCGAATTAATCAAAATGGGCATAGAGAGATAAAATCTGCTGCTAATAGCTCGGTGGTTCTGTCCACTAAAGATCCGCTAACTTCTAACGTCTCTGACAAGAGGTAATCGTGTGTTTTTTCTCTCTCTTCTAATTCTGGTCATCAGTGTCGGATCTTAGATCAAATTTTAACTATGTTGTCTATTATGCATGGCTGATTGCAGTTCAGCTGAAACCTCTAAAAGTCTAAAATCACCGACCAGGCCTAATTCCGTTCAGTCTGTGATTCTGTCGACTGATTCACTCTCGAAACAAGGAAAGGGTGTTGGTCCGAGTGGTGCTGAGCGGAACGAGAGGTCAGGTGGCAAGAGACCGCTGGTCTCAAATGTTGCTCCGTCTGTGCAAATGACAAAAACGCACGATTCCCAACAATCATCTGTAACATCGCCCAACAGCTCGGTGGTGGGAGTCTATTCGTCTTCTTCGGACCCGGTTCATATACCGTCCCTGGCATCGAGACCGGCGGCGAACGTGGGGGCGATAAAAAGGGAAGTTGGGGCGGTAGGTGTTCGGCGTCACACGTCTGAGAATTCTGCTAAAGTGTCATCGGTGCAGGGTGGGTCTGTGTCGAACTCTCAATCGGGAAGGGATGGTTCTTCAAGAGAGCAGTTTAGGTCGTTTTCTGGTGTGTCTAAGAGTGATCAGCCATCTCAATCCAATTCGTCTGAATCAGTGCCGACCGTATCTGCTGGGAGGCCGTTTAATAATCAGTATAGCAGCAGACCGCATCAACAACCCGTAACTCATCAAAAAGGTATGAACCATTCTAGTTCCCAACTTCCCATTACACCTTAACACATATATACACATAGGTATACAAACGTAGGGTTGTTATCAGCTACAAACCACCCAGTTTATACAAACTATACAAACCAATCTAGTCCATAGATTCATTTCATCAACGGCTCTAAGAAATTGATGGCAATGGATAAATAAGATGATTGTTGATTTAAAAAAAAGAATTAATAAGGGTGTAAGGGCAATTAGGTCACACAAAAAAGAAATATCAAATTCAACTCCAAATAGGGAATCATATCCCTGATTTCTCTCCTACTTCATAGACATGATTATTAATAAGTAGGTTATATTGTCCAATTTAAGATGAATTCTTATCCATTAATTGATTATGCATTCATCATATTCATATGTAGTGTTATTACGAAACTATGAATTTGTAGATGTATTCATCAAGAATTATATAATGCATTCATGAATAATTTATTTGATTCAAGATTATAGATTCATCCTCGTAATATAAAAAAGTAAAAGAAATTGTTACTTGTTATTGTCCACATGATTCATGAAAACTACAAGCCAAATAGTCGTTTATTTTACAAAATAGAAAAAAAATCATCAAAAAAACCACCCACGATGAACCATTAAAACTTCCACCGTAATCTATCATCTATGAAAAGAATCTAGAAGTAGAGTCGAATTTTATAAATAACCATTGAACTTTTGATTTTTACAAACAAATCCCACCATAATATGAGTAATTTTTTTTATTTTTATAAAATTATACTTTTGATTGAGATTATTACCATGATGAAGAAATCATTAAAAATTAGGGATTCTTTAAAATAAGTTCCCTTTAATAAAATGCATACATTTAGGTGATTTTTACATTGACCATATTGCCCCTATGTGAATTATTATTAATATTAATAAATAGATTTAAACAAAATAAATCTAGTGGTGCAGAAGTGGTTTGCATGGTTTGCATAAACTAATTGGTTTGTAATTGAAATGTCTTCTACAAACATACACACACACACATACATGAATACACATACGTACAATATGGTCAGGTTCATGGGAAAACCGGGAAAAAAACGAAAACTGAGGAACATCTTCAATCGCTTGTATACACATGTGCATATCTACAAATGAACGATTATTAAGGTGTTACTTCTGTTTTTCATTTTTTTGGGGGTTTTCCCTGAACCTCCCTCTCTCTCTCTCTCTCCACCTACACACACATATATGTATGTATATGTATATCAATATATATAGGGTTGGTTCCAGTGAGAGGTTGAGGTTAATGTGAGAAGTGGTTATCAACCGTTGGATGAGAAGCAAAAGCACGTTAGGATGAGATGCACCGAGATCAATTCCCTTCTAAACCTCAATTCATGGGTGAGCATGATATTAAAAGTGATCAATGGTCTAGATCCCACTTCTCATGCTTTTCATGTTAACCTCATCTTCTCACACGATCTTTCACCTGTATACGTACATACATACATACATACATATGGGTCAGGTTGAAGGGAAAACTACAAAAAAATGAGTAACACACTGGTAAGCCATTCATTAGTATGGTATACACATGTGCATACAAGTAATAACGTGCATAGAAACCAAGAAACATCTTCAATTACCTGTATGCATATTGTACAAATGAACGATTAATAAGGCGTTCTTTAGTTTAAATTTTTAGGGGGTTTTCTCTGACTCCCCCTCTCTCTATATATGTATATAGGTTCAAGTGATCTCATTATGTGTTCCTCATTCTTGATCTACTTGTTTTCAATTCACGAGTCCTTGAAGCACTCGTAAATCAAGTTAATATGCCACGTTTCCTCTTTTTGTATTTCACTCGTGTACCTTATCGAGATGTGGTATTGAGCTTGAGCTATGTCTTAAAATGTAGCCCCCCAAGGAAACAAGGAGTGGAAACCGAAATCAAGTCAGAAACCAAGTGTTATCGACCTGGGCGTTATCGGAACACCTAAAAAGTCCGCACCCTCTCCTGCCTACAAATCTAAGGACTTGGCTTCAGAAGCAGCAGCTCAGTTACAAGAAAATTTGACGCATGCGAGTACTCGTGAGGATCAAAACGTGATCATCGCAGCACACATTCGAGTCTCTGAGACTGACCGTTCTCGCCTGACTTTCGGCAGCCTTGGAATCGAGGTGGAATCCTCTCAGAACTCGGGATATCAAGAGGCTAGGCATGTTGAAGAATCACACGTTGAACCTTTGGCAAGGTTGGTTAGTCATCTTATTTAGTGTAAATTATGATTTTGGCCCTTGTGGTTTGTTAAAAAATGCGATCTTCGTCCCACTGGTTTAGAAATTGTGGTTGTCCTGTGCTTTGTGATTCATGATATTTTCGTCCTTATAATTTACAATGCCTTGCTGTTTCAGTCCTTGTGGTTTACAGTTCTTTAGTGTTACCTTTTTTTTGTAACAGTCTTTACTGTTACCTTGTACTGAAAAGGTAGGAATTAGTCTACGAGATGGGTTAAATGGATTGTGTTCAGGCTGGCATTTTCTGATCCGTATTGTGTCCGGGTTAGGTACTCTCAACCCGTTTAACTTTGAACCCTACATGACACTACATGTTTGCCAGGTCTATAGTCTAGGGACGAAAGTAGCGATAGATTGCAAAGCGTAGGGACCAAAATGGGAATTTCTAAACCACAGGGACAAAAAACATAATTCACCTTTTAATTTATTTGTTCTTTTTCCATAAAAGCTAAAAACTGCAAGCTAAGTTTGCGGTCAATACCTGATTTTGATGTATTTGTATCAGTTACTAATTTTGGACGTGATTGCAGCTCTTCGGTCGGGTCTCCCGACTCTTCTAGCGATGAGCCTTCTGGTAGCAAGCAAGTCGAGTTGGATGAACGAGTTCAGAGTTCTGGTTCCGTTTCTCCTGCATCAGGCACAGCGTCTGAACAACAAACGACCGATAGGCTAGAGTCTTCGAGTCCACAAAACATGGAAAACTACACCGATATCGGGCTTGTTAGGCACAGCAGCCCGCCGTATACTCCTTCAGAGCCACAGCAGCAGCAGCAAGGTCCTTCCGAGTTGCCAAGTTTCTCGGTTAGTGGAGTCTTTATGTGATCTATTTCGTCTGTTTAACTTTTGGTGGTTGTTCAATGTTCTGATTTGTGGTCATTGTCTTACAGCAGGCGTACGATCCTCAGGCTGGATATGATCTATCGTATTTCAGACCAGCTGCTGATGAGTCCCTTAGGGGCCAAGTGCTACAAATCCCTCAGGAGGTCAAGTCCTAACATGCCCACATCGGTTTTAAGTCATCTTATTTCATCCTTCCTAAATGGTTTATGTGCAACGGAACCCAAAATTGGTCAGCAACTCGTGAGCCGTCCACAGCGTGACATGTGGCATATTCATCAAGAATATGAACTTGTGCTTATTCGTTGTGAATGTGTGATTCATGCTGGATAGCACTTCCTATTCATTATGAATTTGTTATTCATATGAATATTCATCCTAAAATGGGACACATGGCTTGCGGTGGGCGGTTCTTGGGTTCTTAATTTTGGGTTCCTAGGGATGTGTTTGGTAGCTAGACAAGATAAGACAAAATAGGACATAATAGGACATGACAGGACAAAACAAGTGGACAAAACAAGAGTTTAGACATAACTGGAGGGGGAAGAACATATAAAATGACTAATTTACCTCTAACGAGTTGTTTATGTATTTTTAATAAATTACACAAATTAATCAAACTATTTTTTTAAGAACAATAACTTTAGGACAGTAAAGTGAAATTTCAAAAAACTTAAAGTACAATAAATAAATTTTAAAAAATGAATAAAATGTAAAAAATTACATATTTGATGTTTTAGAAGGGTATAGGGTTATATTGGTAATAAATAAGTCGGTTCCACCTTGTTCGGTGGGTTGGGGTGGAACAAGTCCGTTCCATCTGGTTCTTGTATATTTCACATAAAAGTCCTGCCAAACATGGAGCAGTGGTCCTCGTTCTGTCCTGTTCAGCACTTCAGTGTACGAAACGCACCCTAATGGAACTTCTTTCTATGTGCATGTCATCTAATTTTTGTTTTTTTTGCTAGCAAATGACTGATTTATTGCATGGTGTGTTTCCTTTACAGGCTTTTAGTTCTCATGCTGCTAACACTATCCCTGCAACTACGATACCAATGGTACAACAGCAAGCTCCGGTGGCTCAAATGTATCCACAAGTCCACCTTTCGCATTTTGCAAATCTTATGCCGTACCGCCAGTTTCTGTCTCCGGTTTATGTTCCACCGATGGTGATGCCGGGGTACTCTAACAATCCTACGTACTCACCTCATCCTTCTAGCGGCAGTAGTTATCTGCTAATGCCTGGGACAAACTCCCCACATCTAAGCGCAAATGGGATGAAATACGGGATTCCGCAGTATAAGTCTCTTCAAGCGGGAAGTCCTACTGGCTTTGGAAACTTTACTAGTCCTACTGGATATGCGTTAAATACTCCCGGAGTTGTGGGAAGTGCATCGGGGCTGGATGATTCGTCTCGGCTTAAGTACAAAGATGGGAATGTTTATGTTCCAAATCCTCAGGTAAATGGCATGTTTTCTCGTTTTCTTCCTGTAGGGTGTGGAGTTGATACTATTGACCGCTTCTTACTGGGTAAGAGGTGCTTACCCAGTAAGAAGGAATAGGTTGCCTTTTGAAATGATTAGTGCTATAGTCGGTGCTTTACCGGTTAAAACATCCATTTTCAGTCAGCATTTATCCAGGCTGAACCTCTTTTTGGGCAATAAGAGTTGATTATGGTCTCCTCTTCAAGGACACCAATGCGAGGGGTCATTTTTTTTGGCTTACTCAACGCCCAACGGCTGATGCTAGCAGGGACCCACAATTGAACCCTGGACCTGTCTTGTATTTGGGCAAAGTCACCCCGTCCCTTTGCCAAATGAGCTTTACGCCATAGGTACCAAACCGAATCGAACATCTTTCCCAAATCACACTCTCTACTCGGTTAGTGCTTATCCGGTTTGTGTTGGTAAGCGGCCCCTAAAGCACTTGACTTTGAGTAGAAGATTTGTAACTTTGTAAGTGACCACCTCTTACTAGGTAAGAGGTGCTTACCCTGTAAGAAGGGTTGTTACTTACAAAAACCAACATATATGCTGACTGAGATGCTGACCCAGTAAGGGGTTGCCTTCTGACTCGGTCAGTAATTCAGTCCAACACTTGGTAAACAGTGTTTTCAGTCAACTCTTACCCATATCACACTTTAAAGGCTGTTTGGTTTGTTTCCTATTAAGTTTTCTCTGGATAAAGCTGTCTTTGTGGATCACTCTTGTCTATATAGAGGAAGGTTTTTGTTTGGGTGGGGTTTTTCATTACGGAAGCAGCTTGTTTTTATTTGGGAGTGGTAGGACTGGAAAAAATTGGCTTTCTGCATCATTAATCCACCACCTAAAAGTCATGTATGGTTGGCTGAACAAGTTGTGAGTCTCATAAAGCTCATTAAGCTGCTAAGAGCATCTCCAACAAATTCTCTAGAAGCAAAATCCAAAATCTCTATAAAAAATGCATTCAATTCCGACAGATTCTCCATTTTGAAGATAACATAATTACTTATATTATTAAAATATTATATATCTAATAAAATATTATTTCTGATCTCCAAAAATTTCATTTCAAAATGGTAAAAAACCATTTCTCTCCCATGGTTAGGGATGTAAACGAGTCGAGCCGAGCCGAGCCACGCACTTATCGAGCCGGGCTCATTTAGGATTTTGAAGCTCGGGCTCGGCTCGTCTAGGCTCAAGTATTATTTTGATATTTTTATTAAAATTATATATATAAATATTAAAAAATAAACATATAAAATATATTTTATTATATATTAGGCTCGTTTAGGCTCACGAGCTTAAACAAGTCCACTCTTTGGAGCTCGAGCTCGGCTCGTTTATTAAATGAGCTTTAATCTAGGCTTGAGGTCAAGCTCGAGTTCGTTAAGGCTCGGCTCGTTTAGAGCTTTTAACGATCCGAGCTCGAGTAGCTCGCGAGTAGCTGGGCTCATTTACATCCCTACCCGTGGTAATCATTTTTGCATAGTTCTCCTAATTTGGAGATTTTTGTACTCTTACTTTCTGGAGCAAAAAAGTGGTCTAAAATCCCTATTTTCTTCGTTTGGAGAAGCCGTTGGAGTTGCGTTAACAAATTGGCCCTTATTTTGATAGCACTTACCTAATTTGTATTTCTTGATGTTACAGGCTGAGACATCGGAACTTTGGATGAATCCAAGGGACATCCCGAGCCTACAATCAGCGTCGTACTACAACATTCCCGGTCAAACCCCTCACGGCGCGTATCTGCCGTCGCACACGGGCCATGCTTCGTTCAATGCTGCCGCTGCACAGTCCTCCCACATGCAGTTCCCGGGCTTGTACCACCCTCCGCAACCAGCAGCGATTGCGAACCCACACCATATGGGTCCCACGATGGGCGGGAACGTGGGGGTTGGAGTGGCGGCAGGAGGTGCGGGGCCCCAAGTCGGCGGGTATCAGCAGGCTCAGTTGAGTCAACTGAGTTGGACAGGGAACTTTTGAAAGGGTTATATGATATGGGATTTTCTTTGTATGGGGATTGAAGTTAGTTATAGAAGGGTTTTTCATGTTTTGTTTATGAAAAAGTGGAACTTACAGGCTTTCCCCCTATCAATGCATAATGTGTTCATGCTGTTGAAGAAATTTGGTTGAAACTTGCACATGGAGCCTATTTTTCAACCCTTGTTCTAGGCTATGCTTAGATTAATTCTAGCAAATTATAGTCGTAAGACATCAGCTTTGATAAACATGGTGGCCACAATTGTTGTGGATGTCTGGAATGAATCCCGGGCAGTGGGATATTCCACCACATCTCCCAAGCAGTTGAACAAATTAACCTTGGCAAATGATGTCTGGAATTGAACATTGGACATATAGGATATTCCGTCACATCCCCTAACTGGTTGAATAGATTAATCTTTGTAAATTATAGTTGTAGGATATCAGCCCTGACAAAATCAGTGGCCACAATTGTTATGGACGTTTGAAATTGAACTATGGACTGGATAGATATGATGATATTCCACCACATCCCAGAGTGGTTAAACAAATAATCTTGGCAAATTATAGCTGTAAGATACGAGTCTTGATAAACCCAGTGGCTACAATTGTTTGGACGCCTGAAATTGTACTCTGGAGAGATGAAATATTTCACAATATCCCCTAAGACATCAACACTACGACCCTTGTGGTTAACCCTTTTCTTTTGTCAAATAGGGACATAGAAAGACATTGCACCTATGTTTTGTCGATAAAAACGATGTTTTTGAGGTTGGACATGACATCAAAATTTACTAGTTGTACTGTACGTAGTTGGGTGTGCAGGGACCGCATATGAGAGATGTGGGCGTCGCATCACAAACGGTTGACGATGACACAAACGATAGGGGGAGCAAGAGGGAAATTGCCTATACTAGCTATATTACTCAACCCAATTGATTTTTTAGCCCTTCTCTCACCCCTAATTTACCAAAGTATCATTAGGTATGCAAATTGTTGGTCCCTTTTTTTTTTACTACCTAGCTAAAAACACACACATATTAAACATTACATTTAATACTGAAATGTAATTTTTTATAAATAATATGTTAAACATGTTATTTATGCATAATTACACACATAGGAATTAGGATTAGGGTTTGGTTGGTGTAATGACAATTACAAAATCAATTTATGTTTTAAAAAACTGTTGGTTTTAGCTTTAATTCCATTAAATGCCATTAATTTTGACTTCTGACCATATCAAGTTTCTTATTATCTTTTTTGAATTTTTTTTGAACGACAGATTATACAGAGCCAACTAATCTAATCCTAAAAAACTACTCATAAATCTATACCATTGTCCATGACGTGACTCAAACCCACAACCATAAGGGAGGGGGACACATCTTATAAACGCTCCAAATGTCGCTGGGTTACAAGCTCGTTGGCTTCTTGTTTGAAATTCAGGATCATATTTTGGCGATGAATACAGAGAAGGGAATATCCAGGTGGCGGTTTCGGGATCACCATTGTTTTTTGGTCTATATGTTTTTGTACTAATTCCTTTATGATTTCTTCTTTTATGTTCAAAATAAATACTACAATTTATGAAGCTCTTATTAATCTTCCGAAAGGCAATTAGTACCCACGATGTTTGGTCTAGATCTATAGACATACTTTTTTAGCATTTCCAATACATTTTTTTAATAATTTTTAAAAAGAGTTAAGTTTTCCATAATGTATCCAAATTATCAAATTTTGTTATTGTGTGTATTGGATTTAAAAACCTATCTCAATGTATCAGCGTTTTAAAATCTACCATTAAGTGTATCATGATTTTTGATAGCAGGTTACTAGCATGTCACCATGTTTCTCATTTACGAATTTGGTCTCTAAGGTTTGTCAAATGTTACTAGCAGGTCCCTAACTCAGATCTTCAAATCCTAAAAACCCATTTTATTTTAGAGTTTTTAAAAGTAAATATATTATTAAAATATTATTTTTTAAATGTTTTATGCAAAACAATAGTAATTCAACCACATTAGTGAAAAATACTAAAAAGATGACTCTTCCTTTCAATTACATTCATTCAAGAGAATTCTCTAAAATCATTGCATTTCCAACAGTTTATTTATAAATTTTATTATGAAGAATTTAAAATAAAAAAAACTTAAAAAAATACATTTAATTCCAATAAATTCTATATTTTAGAAATTTCAACATCCATCATTTATGATTTTAACATTTAAATACATTTTAAAAAATAACTTATATAAATAATATAAATATGAATGAATAAATAATTTCTTTCTTTCTTTCTAGTTTCTATACATAAAATTAAAAAAAAAAAATCGTTATACTTAAAAAGAGTTTTTTCTATTTTAGAAAAGTGCTTCTAGATTTTTTTTTAATATATCTTTTTAATTTTAGATAACATTATAGAATAGTTGTTAAAACAAAAAAGAAAAACACAGGGTGTGTTTAGTTGTGGAAAAATTTTCTGTTTTCCAGAAAAATTTTCTATGAAAAATGAAAATATAAAAAACTTGTTTAGTTAGAATAGTTTTCTAAAAAAATTGAAAAAAGTTTTCATTTTCATTTTCCAAAATGTAGTGTAAGTTAGAAAACTACTTTTGGTAGTTTTCCAATTTTCATTTTCATTTTCCAAAAATTTTCCACCATCAACCACCTTATTTTCTAAAAATGAAAAATGAAAACTCCATCATTTCAAGTAAACAAGTTTTCTAAAAGTTTCATAGAAAACTGAAAATGAAAACTCAACTCCATTTTTTGAAAATGTTTTCTAAGAAAATGAAAACAGTTTTCCACAACTAAACACACCCTTATATTCTTTGTATCTTTTGCTTGTAATAGATAGTTTAAATCTTTTAAAGCTTATGTTACTTTTTTATTTATAAAGTTGCGGGTTGTTAGGCAGAGACGATGACATACATAAAACAACTAATTGTAATAGATACTTGATATATATATATATATA
>LUCG01189334.1:0-10322 GCA_001633085.1 Carthamus tinctorius | reverse complement strand
TGGATGCCGATACCACCGGGGAGGCAGGCATGCGTGTTTGTGTGCGTTCGTAGTAGTCGTTCGTCGGTTCGATGCCGCTTTGCCTTCCGAGTAAAAAAAAAAGGGCCTTCATAACAAATATGACGTAAGGATGACGTACGATTAACGATACAATATTTGTCCATTTGATCTCAACTCTCTCACTTTGTTGTTGTTGTTCTTGTTCTTGGAGCTTCATCCATGGCTTCCTTCTGCTTAACAAAATCCAAAACTTCAATCATTCACCATCTCAAATCTATCACTAATTCGCATAATCTTCTTCATACAATCTCATCTCCACCATTTCCACTTACAACTTCCTCACCAATCAATCGCTCCATTGTTTTCTCCCATTCGTTTGAATCGCTCTACTTTCGGAGACGACTGCATTCTGCTACCAGTGCTAGCAACGATGTTCATCAGGTTGGTGCAATCAATCAACTTCATCATTGTAATGTGCAATCAACTTCTATATCAATTTATTTTGTCTTCTTCTCTTGTTTGGTGCAATTTTTCATCCCTAATTTGCAACTTTTGATTCGATATATGTATTGATTTGAATAGAACCTCAAAATCATAATGTAGCTCTGATTTGGTTCATTATTACATGCTGTGTATGATCAATTTCATCCGGATTAGCTTGAATGAAGAAAATACAAGTTTGACTTTCGAGGTCAAACTAGTATGCCATCAATATATGAGCTTTGGATTGCTTGAATTTAGGGTATATTTCAAACTGAAAACTACATCGTTTAACAGGGAAGATGATGCATGCAGGTTGAATTATACAAAAAGAATGAGACCATGTTGTATGGTAATTATTTTGTTACTTTTTGAAGATTGAAATGTTGGTTTTGAAAGCCCCATTTCTCCTGGGATTGATGAGTTTGACCATGAAAGTCAAACTTCACCTCCTTATTAGGAGCAGAGGCATTCATCCCTTCTTTGAATTAACTGAATCAGTCAATCAACTTTAAGCAATTAAAAATGCAGTTTCTGCTAAAAGAAATCCCTTTCATATTGGCCTAATAAGCTACTCTATAAGACTTAAAGTTTATAGGAGAAAACAAATCATGGTTACTATGAAAAGGTATTACATCTTATTATTCATTTTTGTGATTATAAAAACAAGTGTCCTAAAAAAAGATGTGTTCATAGAACATTTCTTAAAAAAAAGTTCTATAAAATAGTTAATATGACATATCTTGAAAAACTTGTAATGAATAATGGTGCCCAAATAAGTCCTAATGTCTTATTGTAACACCTTTATATAAGACACACAATTGTTTGTAACTATAAACTTTGAGTCCTATAAAGTAGTCTATTAGTAAATTTAAACATCTTTGGTGTGCTATAAAGCCAATTTTGTTGCAGTGGTGTAAGTAGAACATAAAACTTGCATCAACACTTACAATTGGATAACTTTTTGTGAAGGCGTAAGAAACATTGTTTTCTGCCTCGAGCAAGACTTAGGGGTTATTTCGTTGGTATTCCATCAAGTCCTGTATGAATATAGTTGTTTATGCGGATTAATTTGTTTGTACAAATTGGGAAGGTTTTTGTTTGCGAGGGTTTTTTCATGGACAAAAGGAGCGTGCTTTTTAATTAGGAGGGACAAGTTTGGAAGGAAAAAAACTTGGCTTTCTACATGAAACTTTCCCCTATAAGCATATTGAATAAGCCACTCTCTGTATCATTAAGCCATTACCAAACAGTAACGTATAGCTGACAAAATAAGTTGCAAGTCCCATTAAGTTGCTAACAAAAGGCCCTTAGATTTTGGGAACTAATCTTTAGTTAACGACATGTTATTGTTACCTTATGAATCTATTTTGATGCAGTTGCCTGCTGAAGCTCCTTCGCAGCAGGTCCTAAATTTTCCAGTTGGAAAAGTCAATTTTACCCCAAAACTGGCATTCACGGCTGGCTCTACTGAAGAAAGGGTCCCTTGTTATCGAGTGCTTAATGAAAATGGGCAACCAATTACCGCTCGTGATTCACTTGAGGTAAACCACAACAAGGAGATTTAATTAATCAGTGAGCCTCTTTCTTATGCTTTTCTTGAAGAAACTGTGAAAACGGATCTCGTGGACATTTGAATATACAGATTAGCAAAGAACTTGCTGTTAAGATGTATACAGACATGGTGACGCTGGAAGTTATGGATACCATCTTCTATGAGGCACAAAGACAAGGAAGAATATCCTTTTATGCAACCACAACGGGGGAGGAGGCAATCAACATCGCATCAGCCGCTGCTCTTAACAACCAAGATTTCGTCTTCCCTCAGGTTACTTTCTTTTTTAAACTACATAAAGCTATTTATTTATGTTTTTCGTAGTTATAATGACAATATTCTGGTATGTTGATGTCATGTGACATCTTATCCTCTATAGGGTCCTTTGGTTAAATGACTTCTTGATAGATTTTTGTTAAATCCATCATATAGGTTTAAGAATGTCACTGCTTAATAAAAGAATGTCACTTCCATATATAAGAATGTCTAAAAACCCATCAAAATGTCATGGATTTAACATGAGGTTATTTAGCTAAATAATCCTCCTCTATGCTGGTTATTTAGGAGAATAACCCATGCGACGGATTTTCTTAAATGCACGAGCCTCTGACAGATTAATCTCATTTAAGAATGCATCTTCTAACACAATAATGCCTTAAAAATACGCAAAAAGATCATGCATTTTACAAAAATCTGTTAGAAAGTCATTATCCTAAACAACCAGTGTAACATTTTTTTGTGTATATTTATTGTTTATATGTACCTTCAATTTGAAGTTGGAGCTAATATGCNAACTTTAAAAATTACCAATTAATGTACTGAACTTGGTAGAATTGCCATTGTGTGTACCCAACTTTAGAATTAAACCACAAATTGGTAATTCTAGCAATGGCAAGAGTACACACAATGGCAATTCTAGCAATGGTTGGGTACACACAATGACAATTCTAAGTTCAGTACATTAATTTGTAATTTTTAAAGTTTGGTACATACAATGATAAAACGTGACAAGTTCGATACACCCCCATCTACTTAACCCTTTATTGTTTATATGTACCTTCAATTTGAAGTTGGAGCTAATATGCAAAATCTTATGTGGGATGCAGTACAGGGAGCCTGGAGTTCTATTATGGAGAGGATTTACTCTACAAGAATTTGCACATCAGTGCTTCGGAAACAAATATGATAACGGAAAAGGAAGGCAGATGCCGATCCATTATGGTTCTAGAAAGCACAATTACTTTACAGTCGCATCAACAGTTGCGTAAGATATCAACTGTACTTTCCTCTAATTAATAATTGTGTTAAATAAAAACCAACCAAACCCAGAATATCTTTGGTACCTATAGACTAGGTTAAGATATATAAGATGTATGTTGCATTCGGCAAGGACTGTTTCTTATTTTGGTACCAAGTGTTTTTGTAAGATAATACCAAATTGTTCGAGGCTTGATGTCTTCCAAATTTCATGTGCTCCAGAACCCAAATCCCGCATGCAGTTGGCGCTGCATACTCGCTGAAGATGGATAAGCAAGATTCATGTGTGATCACATATTTTGGCGATGGGGGCAGTAGCACGGTAAATACACCATATTAAATCCTCATAATGCTAAAAAGATCATTTTCATCATATATTCATTCTAGTTGGCATTTGCTTATTCGAATTCGATTACACACACCAGGCAGATTTCCATGCTGCTGTCAACTTTGCTGCTGTTTTGGAGGTCCCAGTAATCTTCTTCTGTCGAAACAATGGATGGGCCATTAGTACCCCAATCAATGAACAATTTCGAAGTATATATTGCTCTCATTTGCTTTTATACTTCTTCTCTCCCAAGGTTATTAACTTTTAGGACATTTATTCAATGGTAGGTGATGGTGTTGTCGTTAGAGGGAAGGCGTACGGAGTTCCTAGCATCAGGGTAGATGGTAACGACGCTCTTGCTATCTATACCGCTGTTTCTGGGGCACGCAAAATGGCTATTGAGGAACAAACACCTGTTTTAATCGAGGTTTGATGTCACAAGCTCAAAGTTATAAATGGGCAAAAGGGTCATCATGGAAATAGACGCTCTACTTTTTAGGGTAGAGGTCAGGTCTACGTATTCTGGACCTCCTGCCAGGTGGGACCAAGACATACTGGGCTTGCTTGGTTCGGTTATTCTTTGTTGGCTAATAGTAGAATGGTTTATTGATAACAGGCCCTCACATACAGAACAGGACACCACTCAACGTCAGATGATTCTACCAAGTATCGTTCAATTGATGAGATAGAACAATGGCGAGGGGATCAAAACCCTGTAAAGAGGTTTAGGAAATGGATCGAAAGCAAAGGCTGGTGGAGTCATGAGGCTGAATCTGAACATCATATCAACATAAGGAAACAGGTAAAAGCTTTAACTTATGTTTCACTATGTTACCTACTGCAGGTGAACCAAATATTCATGAACGAAGATGCATGATGAACATTCATGAATGGTTGGTTCTCACAAATTCATGGTTCCTAAATGAACTTTCACCTATCTACCTTAACGTGGAGTTGTTCATATGTGTTACTTGATTACGCTTCTTGGTAGCTATCACAAGCGATTCAAGCTGCAGAGCGCATAGAGAAACCTCGGATTGCAGACATGTTCAACGATGTATATGATGTTCTCCCGAAAAACCTTATGGAGCAAGAGGCTTTTATTAGAAAAACCATCAAGAAACACACACAAGATTATCCTTCTGATGTTCCACTGTAAACCAATCTTCATCATTTATGCGTTAATAACTTTACAACCCAATGGATTATATTTTGATTTTTGAACCATTGTATTTGTCATTGTATTTGCGTACATAGGGAAAAACCATTCTGCTTTAGAATTTCACATGAAAAATTCCCAGAAGTTTAACAACTTCAAAACGAAATAAACATATACATCTCCTGTACCTGTAACCAGCAGCTATCATTTGCAGTTTTTCGAATTAGTTTATTTCGTTCTGAGCTACCTCCACCAACGACCGCCGCATGAAACTCAAACGTCAATGGAGATGGATTCAAATGCCAGTGGGATTGGTGTTCTTTGGTATAATAATGGTGTTTCTTTGGTATAATAATGGTGTTGATAAAGCTGTTTGAGCTCAGAGAACAACATTGTTCAATTTTATCTTTCAACATCATATAAAGTTTCATTGCAGCTTATTATTGCAAACAAATATAAGAAGAGATGGTAAAGGAGAGAAATAAAGATGTTGCCATGGTAATCTGAGGGGCAAAGTTGGCATCCGATTTTCAAAGCAATTGGTATTATAGTCCTTTACGCTAGAAACTTCGGCTGTCTGGAAATCGGAAATAAGAGAAACCGCAGGTCCTAACTAGTCCTATATCGACCCTTGCTGTTTTTGTTAAAAACTGCATCTAAAGGAACATCATAACATTGCCTTAGAAACTTTGGCCAAGTCAGCACATGGCAAAAACAAAAACTGGCAAGCACCATCTAGAAACTCGAACACGTTCGTTTGCCTCCATTTTTAGGGGAACTGTCTAGGCTCCATTTGAGGGGTGTATTGAAGTCTCTTCCATAAAGAGATTTCTTAAAAGTGATTCAAAAGGGTTCCACTTCCACACATCCTCATATAAAACCTTTACAAGCAAATGGTATTTGGCATGGACCTGTTTCACCATAGCAGGCCACCTGAAGCAGTGTAAAAAGGCGGTACTACTTGAAGCTATTGCTTTGGTCATTTTCATCAACGTAACTGAACTAGGAGATAGACGTCTGATTCAAGAAAGCCAGCATTATGTTCCAACAAATAATTGTTCAACCCCGCTACTTGTCTAGCCAGGAACGGAAAGTTAGGTTAGGTTAGGCTAGGTTAGGTTTCTTTCGGTTTTTAACTTTTACCTATGTTGTTCTATCAATCATACAATTTGCTACAAATTCAGAAATCGTGCCCCTACCACCACAAAAAAGAATGACTACTAACTTATCAACAAATACTTACTGAAACACAAAGTAAATCACCGAAAAAAACATAATCAATTGAAAATTGCAAGCTATGATGATATTCGAAACAAAATACGTAATAAACAAGTAAACAGGCACAAGCTAAACAGTCATCTTTTGATGCTTTTATATGCACATAACAAACGCTAACAACCATCACTATTGCCTATTGGTAAAGTGAAACAAGATCAACCAAAAGCTCATCAAAGTAAGTAATGAAATAAGACCATCAACAAAAACATGAAACATGTTATTTTGAATTTCAAAAGGCTAATATCAAGTTCATAACTTAAAGAAAAAAGATTAAGAACCACATGTTTCTAAGATAACACTACAAGTTCTTATTTAGAAACCATATATGATTCAAATTCCTAAAAGAAAGCACAAAAAAGAAAACATAAACCAACTACTTTTGCCCAGCCTGAGGCATCATCATCATCATTCATCAACAAAGAACCACAGATTACCTTAATTTCCCGATGAATTGACAGCCTCGTAAACCAACGCCGATTGCTCCTTAAGCAACTCCAGTCGCATCACGTAAAGCTGAAGTTCCTGCTTCTTCAGCTTCTTCCACTTCTCCTCCAATTCTTCCCTTTTGGAAGCCTCAACCAACTCCAATCCAGCCTTCACAATCTCTTCCTGCAAGATCGGACTATCGCTGTTTCGACCATACTGAACAAACCGAGAAACATCCATGCTCTTATCAACCTCCATTGTCGAAACCTCCTTCTCCATTTCCACCCCATTTGCCTTCAGCAAAGCAGCACCAGAACTAGTACCAGCAGCATTACCCTTAGCAGGATTAGGATTGTTATTGTGGTTCTGATTCTGAATCTTTTTACTCTCTGTATGGCTATTACTACCCCATATCAATTTCGATAATTCGTAGCCCTTCTGTTCATGACTCTTGGAGAAACTCCTATCTTTACCATTCTTCTCCCTACTAGCATTATTCACATACTTTTTCTTCAACCTCCTAACCTTATCCACCAATTGTGCCCTACTAACATCAACATGCAACGCCTTCTTGATGAATTCATGAAACGCACCCATGTCAGCAACAGGATTCTCACCGTTCTTCTCAGTCTTATAATCAATCATACCTTTCAGGATAACAATCTCATCATCCTCACTCCACAGCCTCTGAAACAGCTGCTTCTTCGAGTCTTCATCCGCCGCCGTGCTCTTCTTCGCCTTCTTCAAATCCTTCTCCACGGCCGGAGAAGCGGCCGGCGGAGGCCGTTTGCCGGCCTTCGCCGGAGACGGCGTGGAGCTAGGTTTGGATCCGGATCCGGACCTTTTGGCCGGATACGTTGTTCCTTCTTCTCGTTCCATAGGTTTGGAGGAGATAGGTTTGATGGTAGGGTCGATTGAGGACTTCTTGGGCGGCGAATCGGAATCGGTGTCGGAATCGGAGTCCTCCGTGCCGGAGGATGACAGATCTGGAGGCTGTTGTGGCTTCTTGGCGGATTGAGGCGGTGGAATCAGGGGTTTCTTGGGCTCGTGTTTTGGTTCTGAATCGGATGGTTCTTGTTCTTCTGATTCTGAACAAGAGGTTTGTTCATCTTCTGAACCGGAGGCTTCTTCTTCTTCCTCCTCCTCCTCTTCTTCTTCGTCGTCGTCGGAAGAAGATGGATGATTGTTAGGTTTGAAGTCGGGTTGGCGATTGTGCGCCATTGTTGATGAAAGGTTTCTAAATCAGGGTTTGTAAAAGCGACAGGAGGAAGAGAAGGGTGCCAGCTGCTCTTTACGATCTCTCCCTCTTTCAGGGTAGTCCCCCTAGTATACGTAGTTTATACAATTTTACCTAATTACCCCTCGATTATTTTCTAATGACATTTATACCCCCACCTTCTTATTTAGGGCATGAGATTGTACATAACTAGTCCTATGATACTTTTTAGTGACATCTAGACCCCTTACATTTGGGTACAAACTTTTTAGGGTCAATTTCATATTTACCCAATCTAATCTACAAATATCATATATGTCATTCATAACTTACTAAATAACATTTTTTATCAGTTTTTAATCATTTTAAATCAGATTTAAAAATCAAAAATAGTTAAATGAATATTATACCCCATTTTGAGTATAGAAAATATAAAAAAGATATTAAAATTAAAAGCAAACCTAAAATCATACTCCTTCCCAACACCGTGCAACTAGCCAGATCAATGAGCTTCGAATGTTTATTCTGTGGATTATGACGAAGTTGGAGAAAGAGTAAGTTTGTTGCCAATCCAATTCACTACCAAGGTCGTAAACTACTACTGAAATATCCTTAGGAACTAGACATACTGGTTATATGAGGGAATCAGGGAAGAACCATGGAAAATGCTCTTGCTTTGCTATTAAATCAATTGTTCGATGACAATAATTATCCATTTTTAAAGTTGAGAAAACTACAATGGATAGGGATGGATGGATTTATAAATGGCCTTATGAATCCTATAAGAAAGATGATGCTAGGGTATGAGAATGAAGACATACAAAATTTAGTTAAAGTTTTGGAAAGGGTGGCTCGATCACTAAATCTGTTTGGCTCTCAACCTTCATTAATAGATGAAATACTAGAGATTATTGAAGAACTCTGTAATATCATATATGGACTGAACATATGAGAAGAAAATGTTGTGGTTTCAGTGATGAAGTAGAAATGCTACTTTAAAATGGTTAAAATTTGATGAAAATTATTATTTGGGTAAATATAATATTTGGATAGGTTAAAAAGGATATATATAATATTTGTAGATTAGGTGGGGGTAAATATGATATTTTTAATTTTAATATGGCATATATGAAATTAACCCAACTTTTTATTGGAGTAAATTATGAATTTTCTTCACAATTCATGAAAATTTGGTCCGAGTCCCTTTCCAAAGTTATCAATAGAGTTTTTATGGTTTATTTTTGTTATGAATTTGATTTGATGCTTTAATTTTGTAAGAATTTCCTTGTATCCTAAGCTTACATGCTAGGATAAATCTAAACTAAATTTGTTTAGCTTATTTTTAATTAACAAATTTCTACGAGTCTTGATTAGATTTATTTTCCGTTTTCCTTGTAACATAATCCATGAAAGTAAAGTACTTGCAATTATGAAGTTAATGTTTTGTAAAATTTTGATAGTTGATCAGAATTAACTACGACCAATGTTTTAAAAACCAGTTTTTTAGTTGAACCGGTGTAATGATCGGTTCACGGTTCGACCGGTTCAACCGGTTCCAAGCATTTTTATGTTTTTTTCTATTTTCTTACGTTCATATATTTATAAAACCAACAATTTGATATCTACAAGTTAAAAGGCATTAAAAATATACATTACCATAAGTTTTACATTAATAAAAAAACATTAAAATAATAATAATAATAATAACAAGTTTTATATGTAATATTTCTTTTAAAAACGGGTCAACCGGTTTTTTACCGGTTTGATCCACCGATTCAACCGGTTCAACCATTAAACCGGCCGGTTCAATCCGGTCCTTAAAACGCCATAAAACCGGTCACAATTGAACCGGTCCTTTCACCGGTTCCCGGTTCAACCGGTTTTTAAAACACTGACTACGACTGTGTTCATTAATGAATGACAAATCCTTTTGCCCAGAAAAAAGGAATGAAACACGTTATAATTAGCATCTCATAAATGAAAAACCTTGATGTCTAATTTTATAACATATTAGGTTTACGGCCAATTTCTAAGTAAATAAAAATAAAGATCGCATTCAATAAGGTCACCGAATTTTGTTTTCGAATAGGTCACTAAATTATAGAAAGGCCATAGATGTTCCCCGACCCTTAGAATAAATGTCAGCCAAGCTGACGCAGGCAAAAAATTTCTTGAAAATTGGTTAAATTTATTATACCTTTCAATTCCATTTAAAATTCTAAATCATGAAATGGGAAGTAATATAAAGTTTGGAGGGTACCGTTACAAAATTTAGAACTTTAATGAGCCAGGAAAAGCTAGCTAGACATTCAAACAGGATTTAAGAATAAAAGTCGTCGAATCATGAGGTATAATATGAACGTTATGAGCTCATAAATATAGTAAGAGAGTTATATTATACATAGACAAATTAAAGTCGTCAGAAAAACATGCCTTGTGAGCATGATGTTATAGAAAAAGGTATACACAAACTAAAAAATAGGATAAGAAATGGTAATCGTAAAAAGAAAAAAGAAATAGGTTAGACATTAGGTCATCCACAGCGGCGTCGGTTTGGCATCGGTGCCGATACCATGCCGCCGGTAACACCGCCGAGGTGCCATCGGTATGGCATCGGTACCCG
>LUCG01189269.1:0-13008 GCA_001633085.1 Carthamus tinctorius | reverse complement strand
GTTTAAGGACGAAACGTGTTGTTTTGGGTAAACCTCAGGGACCAAATTTGTAGTTTACTCTAATGTTTTAATGGATTTGTGTTCATTTAATTTTTTATGTTTAATAGTTAATTACATAACTTTTGAAAGTATGATATGAAAATACAAAAGCATACCAAATAGAATTTGAGAAAAAATGAAGTAAGTAAAACTTTTACCTTTTTTAGATTTTTTACTAGAGGTAATAAATTTTGAATAAATATTTTTTTTTCTTAAGCTATTTCTTCATGAATGAAGTAAGTAAAATATTTATTCAAAATTTATTACCAATAGAAAGTTGATTTTTTTAATACTCGTCAATTGTTTTTAACTATTTACGCCTTTTAATTTTTTTTATATAAAATAATGATAATTTTATATTATCGATGAAAGTATCAAAATTAATTTGAAAATATATTATTGCAATAATAAAAAATGAAATACAGTATTATAATAAATAATTTTGTAAAAGTATATGGTGATTTCATACTTTATCCTAAATAAGCACTATCTTCACAAAAATGTATTCAACTTTATCCTTATTCTTATTGTGTGTATCCATACTTTCAAAAAGTGCTATTACATATACTATACTTTTAAGAATGTGTTATTGTATNAACACATTTTGAAAGTATAATACATACAATAACACATTTTGAAGTTGGATACACACAATAGGAATAAGGGTAAAGTTAGATACATTTTGGTGAAGATGGTCCCCCAAATAATATACATAGTTACATACATACATATTATTATTAATTTATGATGAATGATCGTCAAAATTTATTACCAATAATTTCATAAATTAATGTGAAAAGCGTGAAAAATTAATTTGAACTGTTGATCGCTTTAAAATCATATTTTTCCATGAATTACATTTTGGAATGAAATTGACTTGATGCGTCTTAATGCATCATACCATAACGTGCATTCGTTTTTTGTCCAATGATTGATAACTACTTCTCACGCTAGCCACAACTTCTCACTGAAACTCAACCCTATTAAATATTTAGTGTATATATACATAATGTAAATTACTTGTTTAGTTGGTACCATTCATTTGTTAACCGTGTAATCTGTGTTAACAATGCTAACAAAAAAAAATCTTGGATTTTTTATTTTTCCTTTTTTCCGCCTGTGTGGATTGTGGACCGCCCTTGCATGTTTTATTAGTTAATTAAAATTCTTTGAAATCAGAAAGTCAATCTCAGACATTAATTAAAATGATCAACAATGGTTTGTTGATTAACATGGTTAACACAAATTACACGATTAATAAATAAATGAGACCCTAGTTTAACTAACGAAAATGTTATTTTAATTAACTTACTTAATAGAAAAAAATACGACAAAGTTAGCGACACAGATTCACTACGTTATAGGGGTGAGCATTGGGATCGGGTGGGTGCCTTTTGAATCAGAACCGGAACCAACATGATTGGTTCCGGTTATAGTTCCTAAAATACGGAACCGTTCTGGTTCTCTTTTTTTTGGAACCGCTAACTACCGGATACCCGTCAGAACTGGTTACACTATTTTTAATAAAAATAATTTTATATGTTCTATTATGTTTAATTGAACAAAAATTGAAATTATTATTTTATCTTTTATGATTACACACTTACACATATACACGTATGACCACCTTCTTCACTCATCTTATTTTGTCTTTTTTCCGATATTTTTTATATCATATTTATCATTTCAAGTTGTGTTTTTTGTTTTCTCTTATTTTCATTTCATTTCAAAAAATATTCGTAGTTTTATATATAATCATTAGCTTTTAGTTTATCGGATAAATTTTCATCGTTTGTAGTATTTATTTCACTACGTTATGACTATATAACAACCAATAATTACCTTTTATAACATAAAACGATAAAAAAAATATTTAAAAAACTAGACACCAGGTACCCGATTTCGGAACCGGTTCCCAAACATAAAGAACCGGTGCAACCGGTTCCGGTTCCGATTCCTTCTTCCCAGGAGCCGCCAGTTCCGGTTCCACGAATTTTGACCGGGTACCCGCCTTTGCTCACCCTTGCTACATTATTATATACTTCAAACCATAGTGATATATTTCAAATTAGAAACCTAATGTGTAAAAACACATAAACCAAGGGACCAATCATGTAACCTACTCCTTTTCTAATTTAGGCCCAATAACATAAACCCACTATCAGGCTGAATGGATCAGCCGTTGACTATTTGACTTCCATTGGACTTCTGAACAGAAACAGAAGCTTAGGAGGTAGACGATGAAGAAAGCAAGCAACGGGGGAAGAAGATCGATCTGAAAGGAAAAAATCGAAGCCAGAATCCAAACCTTAACTTGAGTTGAAAATGGATGGAGTAGCCGAAGGACTGTGGGAATTGGCGGACTTGCACGAGAAGAATGGCGAAGTTGCGAGATCGGTCAAGTGTCTTGAAGCCATCTGCCAAAGCACCGTATCGTTTCTTCCGGTTATCGAAGTCAAAACTCGTCTCAGAATCGCTACCATGCTTCTCAAGCATTCTCATAACGTGAATCATGCGAAATCTCACCTTGAAAGATCCGTTAGTCAATCGTTTTCCCCCCTTTTTTTCATACATTTTATTATATGCGTTGGTTTGTGGTTAGGTTGTTAGGTTTTTGGAGTTGTTCTAGTTGTGATTTTGTGAAATTATTTGAGAAGTTGATGAAGCTATGGAGGTTTTAATTGAAGTGTGATGGATAGCTTATTTGTTTATGCACTTATGCTGCTTATTACACACAGAGAACTTGCTATGGAGTCCATTTGATTCCCTTATGTCCACTTAAAATTGATAGCAAAGTTGGTTCATGAACACTGTTGTTGGATTTAGCCAAGGATATGGATTAGTAGTTTTTAATTAATACAATATAATTCAGTAGATGTTGATGAGGAGCTTTTTGTACTCTTTAATTTGTATATAAAGATAAAAATCACATGAATATGCATAAACCAAACCCAATCAAAGCAGACGAACCGGGAGGTGGGCTTGTGGGAGAGTAAGATGTAAGTAGACCTGACCGACCTCTGCCCAAAGAGTATAGCAAATATTTTGTGAAGAGCCATGACTTGTGAAAAGAGCTTCGAAGCGAGAATGTCATATATGATTAAGTTTTTAGCTGGTTCAGAGTAAGCGGCGATAACGTACAATTAGAAGCAGGTACAATCCCGTAGACTAACCTACTAACCCTATCTCCCGCCCTTTACCCTTTCAGCTTCATGACTCCCGTCTATGCTAACTGTGGATCCCAACCCTAGTGCGCTATCCTAGATTCCTAGTTCTGCGTCCAAGCTCTATTAGAGGTCATGTCCTTGGAAATGGGTAAAAACACCGAGTCCAACTTTAGTTGCCCACCTTACGCACTCCTCGACCTATCCCTCCTTATTGCCCCCTTGACCGTTATACTTTCTATACTCCTCACTGGAGCAGCCATATGTTTTCTATGAACGTGCCCAAACCACCGCAATCTTCCCTCCCTCAACTTATCGATGACATGTGTAAGTCCCAACACTATCCGGAAGACTTCGATCAGTAATATGTTAAACATCGTTTTACCTCCATATAAGCATCCTGATTTATGCAACTTCCATCTTCCTCTCATGGGCTTCCTTGTTGGTCAACACTCCAACCCATAGAACATAGTTGATCTGATCTGATGGCTACCCTTAAATGTTTATCGCTAACCTCAGTGGTACAAATGAAATGGGGATGAGGTAGCATGGCAACAAGATCGGAAGGCAATATAGGACTAGGACGATGGCATCATATATGCTTAACCAAACAAGAACTATATTTATAGTAAAGAAGGCCATCAACATCATGGAAGCATGATGGTTAACACTCGACTGGCAAACTCTTTATCAGAACCACCTATATAAGTCCAAGCTGCTAGTCGATCGACCATTTTATCCGGTGTCATGCAAGCCATTTCTCCCTTAACAATGTAAATAAACTTAATTAGGCATGCATTGTTCCAGTTAAGAATACCAATCAAGAATTTTGACACTTTCTACTTTGTAGAATGCAAACGTGTAAATTATGCTTTCAAGCAAGATTAAGACCTTAGAAATCTTTAACTTCACCAGTGATAATTATATGAGCAATGCGGTACATAAAGAAGTAAAACTGTATAGGTACCGACTTACCATAGAATATCCCTACACTCAAGGCAACACGACCCCATATAAGCTTCATTTATATCCTTAGTTCTTTTTTTGACCCTTTTGGTTGCTATAGGAAAAGGATATGTTGACGTATTTGCTAGATCAACCAACTGCTATTTAATCGGTGATGCTGTCTGAAAAATTATGGTCCACCTGTTCTGTTTTGTAGCATGTTAACATGTGTATTGGGAAGTGTTAGAATGTAAATATTGTATTTATTTGTTTAGACCCATTTTGCCCATGGGCCCTTAGTTAGGTTTACTTGTCTATATATTCCGTTGTACCCTTTCATTGCAATTCAAGAAACAATATAATCTCTGATTACAGGAAGTCAAGGTAGGAGGGTTTTTGAGCTATATAATTTGCAGTTAACTAAACAGAGTTGTACTTGTTTTTTTTACAGCAACTACTCTTGAAGTCGATCCCCTCGTGCTTTGAGTTGAAGTGTAGAGCTTATACCTTACTGAGCCAATGTTACCATGTTGTCGGAGCTGTCTCTTCTCAAAAACAGCTATTGAACAAGGGATTAGAACTTACTGCGACATTTGGGGAGGGGTATGCAAGTTTTCTTCTGTGAACTTTTGCAGTTTCTTGTTCATTTTCTTTTCCATATCAATTTCTGGTGACAACTTATACCATCAACGCATGGTTAATAGTGTTGGACAACAAACCTGTTGGACCGTATATTGTTCTATAGGGAGTTTGGAGTCAGGATTTATCTGTCAAGAACCGAACCCTATTAGGAGGAGTCAGAATGGAAGGCACCTTAAGTAGACTTCAATATGCTTGCTTCTGTTAGGTCAAACTAAATGTTACTCGATATTTTCTCATCATAGAACATTAAAAACCAGTTAAATTATAATCTTTAGACAGAAAACGGCTGAGTTGCCATCCTTTGATGTCACCTGTACCATTGGGATCTGCACTAATTGCTATTGTTGTTTATTGGAAGGTTTTCTGGGAAGTTATGGTCATGCAACTTCAATTCACAGCTTGCAAATGCTCTGATCATAGAAGGAGACTATCAGGGTTCAATATCTGCTCTGGAGCAGGGTTATGTTTGTGCAAGTGAGATGTACTATTCAGAGTTACAGGTTGTGTGTATTAATAAGTGCATATTTCATACAGTGAATATGAATTCAAGATACTTTGGCATTGTGTTTAGGGGTGTAAACGAGCCGAGTAGTAGGTTAATTGAGCCGAGCTCAAAAAATTAATACTAGGCTTGAGGTTGACTCGAGTTCGATTAACTTTTTCAATGTAAGGCTCGAGCTCGAATATTTTTTGAGTTATTGAGAACGAGCTTGATGCTCGTCTATGGGTTCGAACTCGCGATCAATTAATTTGTTTATCGGCTTGAGCTCGATAGTTTTTATATTTTTATTGTACGAGTAATAAATATATGAGCATGTTTGGCTCGAAAAAGGGTATGCTCGACTCATCTCGACCCGACTCATCTCGACTTGACTCAAAAGGTTGAATCAAGTTTTTGAACGAGCCGAGCTGAACATTGGTGTTATAAAGCTCAGCTTGTTAAGTTAAACGACTTGTATTTTACGTTCGAGATCGACTCGAGTTTGAGAATTTTAAAGCTCAAGCTCGAGTAGCTTGTTAAAAGCTCGACTCGTTTACACCCCTAAATTTGTGTTTTTGTCTTTTATAACTTGACATTGCATAGTAGTTCTACCATATTAGTTGCATCCATCAGTTGAAAGATGTTTACACCCCTAATTGTGTTTGTGGACAGATGTTTTTTGCAACATCGGTTCTGCATGTGCACCTCATGCAATGGGAAGACGGAAGCTTGGTTGAAAGTGCTGTAAGTAGATGCAATGCTGTTTGGGAATCCATCGATCCTGAAAAAGTAAGTTTATTTGATTGATATCTAAGTTCATATGTTCTTTTAAAGATCTTCCTCACAATTCAAGTTTATCTTTATCCTACTTTTTTGACTCCTACTTTTGTGGAACTGTAGAGACAGCAGTGCCTTGGTTTATTTTTTTACAATGAGTTGCTCCATATATTCTATCTACTCCGTATTTGTGACTACAAGAACGCTGGTCAACATGTTGATAAATTAGATGCTGCCATGAAGACCGACTCAGAGAAGATGCAGCATGTTCGAGAGCTAACGAAAGAACTCAATATAGTAAATGAAGGTCTTTCACAAGCTGATCTACCCCATAGAGATAGGGCTACACTCAGTTCAAGAAGAATTCTACTTGAAGAAGAAATCAGTAATTTTGTTGGACCAAGTTCCATTGGCCAAGAAGCTTTGGAACCTGCGTACTTTGGTAATGTGAAACGAGGATCTGGCGAGAAGCTTGAGTTGGCACCTCCTCCTATTGACGGGGAGTGGCTACCGAAAAGTGCTGTGTATTCGCTAGTTGATCTTATGGTTGTTGTTTTTGGCCGCCCAAAGGGACTCTTTAAGGAGTGCGGAAAGAGAATTCAATCCGGACTAAACACCATCCGAGGTTAGGCTTTCTACTCATTCTGTCATATGAATTCTCAAATGTTTTTCAAGCCTAAAACTGATGAAATTGCTTTGGAACCAATCTTGATTTCTTGTTACCTATAGGTTTCTGGTTTTTATGCGTTTATGCTGTAACTTGTAAGCAATGCTAGTGAAACTTGTTACCACTAATTCTTCACAAAAATGGGATAGTTGTCAACTTGTTACTTGTTCCTAAGATTGGTGTATTCATGCTATTTCTCTTAGGGTCTGTTTGTTAGCAGCTTAATGAGCTTAATGAGACTCATTGCTTATCCAGTCAGCTATACATGATTGTTTGGTAGTGGCTTAATGATATAGAAAATGGCTTATTCAGTAAGCTTCTAGGAGGGAGCTTTATGCAAAAAGCCAAGTTTTATCCTAACTTGCAGTCTTGCACTATCAATTAAAAAAACACGCTCCTATTTATGAAAAAGTCCTCACAAACAAAAACCTTCCCAGTCTAGACAGACTGATTAATCCACACAGACAACTTTATCCGTACAGGATTTAATAGAAAACAAACCAAACAGCACCTTACCTTGTTAAAATTTATGCTTATGCAACATCCACTGGGAAAAAGGGGTGTCTATCATCTTCTTGTATCTATTTTGTAAGGAACAACAATATACGAAGGATCGGATACATAAATAAGTGTTCTTTCTTTATCCTTGGCGTGGGCATTGGCATGAGAAACTTCTTGGTTGACCTTCTTTGTCCTATCCATATAGACTATTTTACAGATTATTTTCTCTAGCATCACCATCTTTAGAAACTGAGTAAGTTACTTGTTACATGCAGCGGAGCTGATGAAATATGGAATAGCTGATGATACAACCGGTAAGCCTTCTGCCCATAAGTCTTAATGTAAACAGTAAAACAATCAGTAAGAGGAGATCCTTATTTATACCATACCTTTTTGTAGTGACTTAAAATTCCAAAAAAGTACTCATTAGAACTAACATATTCTTTTAATGTAAAGCAGAAGTGGATTTGCAGCACTCTGCCATTTGGATGGCTGGTGTGTACTTGATGATCTTGATGCAGTTTCTTGAAAATAAAGTAGCCATAGAACTTACTCGTTCAGAATTTGTTGAAGCACAAGAGGTTTGTTGTCTTCCTTCAACGTAGCAGAGTTTACTTTATATTGATTACCTTATGGTGCCTGGGTAATGTCATTTTGCTTAGTAAACAGTTGAGGGGTGTATCTGCTAGCAATATCCAATGAAATCCCTCCCTTCACTGGGTATGTTTTGAAATACATGTTTAGAGTTGGGTACAAACGAGAACAATACCTATTTAAAAGAACAAGATTTTGCATCAACTTTCGAGAAAAGCCACGTGGAAGACTTTGGACGCGACTTGGAAAGTCACGTGGATCGTATATGATTTTGTTGGCTCTCGTGTTCTTTTAAATAGATATTGTTCTCGTTTGATCCTTTAATGTGGCTGTACAGAGTGAGAGATTTGGAACTGGAGCATGATGGTATATTGCCAAAATATCAAGACAAGTGAGCTCCAATACCAATTATTTTCATGCTTCCTTAAATAGCTTAAAGTAATTCTCAGTAGAATAGGGTTGACTTGAGTCTTCATTCCTGTATCAAGTTCATTGGGATAGGAGGTGTAGACAAGACAGAACCGGCTTGTCAAATGGACGTGCCCAAGTCACCAGCTACTTTGGCCAAGGTGAATCATTGCCTGTTTGAGATTATGCCTGAGATGGGCAGCTCAATGAGCTTAGATGAACCTAGCCCACAGAATCTATTCAAGTGACAATGTAATTTTTTATAAATTTAGCCCGCTAGCATTGGTCTTTTGGCAACTTTTGTCTACAGTTTATGATTTAATTTGAAGGTAATTTTGTATGAGCGCATATGAACTGAGTCAATACTTAAGCTTATGGAGCCTATAGGAACCAAGCCAATATGAGCTGATCCAAGGTTTGAGCTTATATGAGCCCATATGCACCAATAGAATATGAGCAGAACCAAGTGTTACATTCTTTCATGAGCATAGACTGAGCTAGAACTTTTCATGCTTGGCAAGCCACAATCTGAGCATAAGCTTGCATATTTTTAACAAATGGAGTCCTAAGCCAAGCAAACTCGAGCTCAGCTAGGCTCAAATGCACCCATGTCTGAGATGGTTGTTATGTATTATGTTACTGACTTTTAAGGGTTCATTAAGTAGAGTGAAAGCAGCTTTTTTGTAAATACTTTGATCTGATTGCGTCAGCTATGCAAATCTTTGAGGCCATGTTTGGCTTTGTTTCTATTCTGTAACTATGAGCAGGTTCTATAATCTAGAGTTTTACCTGACGCGAAGACCAGAATCTGCATGACACGACATGAAAACTGAAACAATAATATTTTCATGTTTGCAGGCATTATTGGAGATGAGGAGTTGGTTCAACCGTTTTCCCACAATTTTGCAAGCTTGTGAAAGCATTATCGAGATGCTTAGAGGGCAATATTCCCATTGTGTCGCTTGTTATAGTGAAGCTGCTTTTCATTTTGTTGAGGCAGCAAAGGTATGAATATATATTTTCAAACTTTGTTTCATGACTTTCATCATCTTACTCCGAAAGTGGATTAGGGGCTGTTTGGTTGGTTTTCCATTAAGTCATATATGGATAATGTCGTCTGTGTGGATTAATTTGTCTGTATAGATTGAGAAGTTTTTTGTTTCGGAGAGTTTTTTCCATAGATGGAAGGAACTTCTTTCTTAATTGAGAGGGGAAGGTTTGGAAAAATATGGCTTTTTGCATAAAGCTCCCCCCTAAAAGCTTACTGAGAGCATCTCCAACAACTTTGCTAAAATAGAAAAGAATGGGCTTTTGTTCTCTAAACTTCTCCAACAACATTGCTATCTTGTTCTTACAATAGAAAAAACTTGAAAAGCTTCCAAGTTTAGAGAATTCTTTAAAACTTGATAGTAGGAGAGCGAAATGATTATTATTTAATCCCACCAATGAGGTTGAATCTCTATCATTTTATATATATTTTAAAGTGCATTGGGATGAATAATTATAGAATATTATGATAAATATAATTTGGGTTAAATCTCTAAAATAGACTGTTGGAGTTGAGTGTAATACTTTTTAGAGATCTAACATTTGGTTCTCTATTTTAGAAAAAATATAGAAAACCTGTTGGAGATGCTCTGAACAACCCACTTTCTATATCATTAAGCCACTACGAAACAGTCATATATAGCTGACCAAATAAGCTATAAGTCCCATTAAGCTCATTAAGCCTCTAACAAAGATGCCCTTAGACTTGTTAAATTAACTCGAATATGACTAATATCAAAACTGGGATTTTGAAGCTGACCGAAAAATGCAAGTGGACTAAATCTAATATCAATTCTGGTTGTTTATTTGGACTTTATATTATCCATTGAATTTAGTCTTCCGATTAGCAGATCTATTCCCAGCTTCAGTTTTTAAGTTTCATGTGATCTTATATACCTGCAGCTAACTGAGAGCAAATCAGCACAAGCCATCTGCGAGGTTTATGCAGCTGTGTCTTACATATGCATTGGTGATCCAGATTCCTATGCGAAGGTGAACTTGATCTTTTCTCATTGCTCTAGTCTTTTCTTCATGATTCATATGTTAACTTTTAAACCCTCAATAATTTATCTGGAAATCTTTAATCTTTATGACCCACCTCCCAAAATTCAGATATTAAAATGCCTATTATAAACTTCCTTTAAATGCAGGCTTTAGAGTTGGTTAGACCAATTTACACAACGATTGATTCTTTTGTTGGAGTACGGGAGAAAACAACTGCTCTTTTTGCGTATGGTTTTCTATTAATGAGACAGGAGAATCTACAAGAAGCACGGTGCATATTCCTGCTCTTAATAGTTTATTTTTATTAGCAAATATATATAGGGGTCTAATCAAATGAGAACTCGGTAGTTTGTGGTAACCGTGAGATCCAATTTCAACCAATCATTTTATTATATTAATTGTTTTTTGGGTGGTGTTTTGGGGCGATTATTTCTGACATTTTTTTGGGAGTTTTTGTTATTACTTTTTATATTTTTAAAGCCATTGACTAGTGAGATGAGTAGATGAAATTGGATCTCATAGTTACCACAAAATACCCAGTTTTCTCTTGAATCCCCCCCTCTCTCTATATAGATATACAGGGGCGGGTTCAAAACTTCAAATGAAAACAGATCTTTCATTGCGAACGTGAGGACAGCCGAGAGTGCGACACATGTCCACATTAATTCTGAATAACAAAGGTTAATGTTCATGCATTATTCGAGATGAATATTAATTAATACAACAGTATTATTCAAACTGAATGTGACACGTGTCGCGCTCTCAGCTGTCTTCGCAACGAAAAATGAGTTTGCAGCTTTCATATATATAGATATAGATATTAATGTTTGTCCTAGGCATGGCAGTCTTTCACCATTATCATCTCTGATGCAGGGTTCGATTGGCAAGTGGCTTGCAGACAACGCACACGACTCTGGGGAATCTTCAACTCGTGTCACAGTATCTAACAGTACTTGGAAATCTGGCACTAGCTCTTCATGATACCGCCCAAGCCAAAGAGATCTTGAGATCCTCCCTTACGTTGGCAAAGAAGCTTTACGATATTCCAACTCAGATCTGGGTCCTATCAAACCTAACGGGTACGTTCTGATTGCTACATCATGTGCCTGTTTGGTACTTCCTCCGTCCCAAAATGAATAACCAAAATGAAAAAGTTACACATTCTTTTAAAAATGTACTCCCCCTTCCCAAATTAAGTGTCCACATTTCTACTTTGGTATGTTCCAAAATTGTCCACTTTCAAAAGTAAGGGGTTGTTTGTTCAAGGAATTCAAAGGAATTTGATGGAATTGGAATGACAAATTCCTTTGACCAAATTCTTTAATGATGTTTGGTTCACATAATGAACTTAATGGAATCCCTTGAATTCCACAATTTAAGAAGGAATTCATCATTCTTTTCCTTAACCGAAGGAACTGAATTCCTACCAACCGAAAGCATGGTCAAATTCTTAGATGGATTCTCCCTTAAGTTTCCACTTTCCATTCTACCCTTAATTATGAGATGGAGGAAGTCTCTCTCCCTCTCTCTATTATCAAGGGTATAAGTGTCATTTAGGGTCTATTTGGTTCACGCTGATGAATGAAATGGGAATGATTTTTTTATTCCCCCCAATTTAACCAAGAATGAACTTTTGTGCTTCTGGGGGAATGAGCCCATTATATATTGAAAACCAAACAACTCCTTTTATTATCATTCCCATTGATTACTACTTAATATCTCTAACCAAACACCCCCTTGGTTATTTAAAAGGGAAAATTATCATTTTTACCAACACACTATTCAGTTTTTTCTATTTTTACCAACATTCTTTAATTTTTACCAATTACATTATTAAACTATCAAATTTTTTTCAATAAACCCAAGGTTTAAATTTTTCTCAATAATTCCTACCCCAAATTAAGAGTAAATTACATTTTTGGTCCCTGTGGTTAATACTCATTATCAACTTTGGTCCATTTTTAAAACTAATTACAATTTTGATCATCATGGTTACCTCTTTATTTTAGCTAGTTACTTTGAATAAATTTAATTATAAAGGTTAGTTAGTTTAAGGTATTTCTCTACTTTCAACCTTTTTTTTTGTCTTTTCTCATTGTTGTCTTATTTATAGAGTAATTTAAAATTTTTGTCATTGTAGTTTTTTTTTGTCTTTCCTACCTTTTTCATCAGTAGCAATTTTAAATAATAATACATTAAGAGTGCATAAATATTTTTTGTAATGTTAAAAATAAATAACCCTTTAACAACATATTTTAATCATAATACATAACCAACTAACAACAACACATTTTAGAAACAATATCATTTTAGATTACACCATTAAAAAAAGTCAAGTCCGTATCTTTAAGTTACATGCCCATACCTTTTTAAATAACATTTTTTTTTTCAGTTTTGGTTCTGTAATAAATTTGGGTTCGCTAGGCGGGTTGATGGTCATACCGAAGCTTGGTTCTAGTAATCTCTTTTGCCGTTAAAAAAAAGTCATGTCAGTACGGACATATAACTTAAAAATTTAAAGATTACTTAACTCATTTTAAAGCTATGGACATGACTTTTTTTAACGGCAAAAGAGATTACTAGAACCAAGCTTCGGCATGACCATCAACCCGCCTAGCGAACCCAAATTTATTAAGAGAACTAAAACTGGAAAAAAATGTAATTAAAAAAGATATAGACATGTAACTTAAAGGTACGGACTTGACTTTTTTTAATGGTGTAATCTAAAATGATATTGT
>LUCG01189244.1:0-27984 GCA_001633085.1 Carthamus tinctorius | reverse complement strand
TAAATACATATAATTATATAAATACCATTATACCAACATACTATAAATAAATACCATTATAGATATTTTGAATTTTCGAACAGCTCCTGGAATCTGTTAAAAACCGGTTTTTCCCGAGGGAAAAAAACCGGCCGTCCAAAAAAATTAAAATCTCTTCAAAAACCGATTATTTTCCTAAACGATTCGTTTTTTTAAACCAGCTTTCACAAAATCGATTACGGTTTTTTGGTTAATTGGTTTTTTATGCACCTCTAGTCGTAATAGACTTTGGAGACAAATCTTTATCTATATTGACTTAATGGAGAACCAACAAAAATGCCCATTAATATATATTACTTGTTTGAGCTCGATGGACCTGATTTTTGGCCACATCTACTTATAACACATCTTCAACCTATAAGACATGATTTACATGTGCATTTTCAGTTAGACCATCATATGTCATAACTCAAAAACAAATTTTGTGTGAAAGGTTGTGAAGCTTCATATATAATTAATAATTACTTTCTTTTTTAAAAAGAAAATAAGAGAGAGCAGAAGAAGGCCAAATTACCCCTCGTCAAACTCTTACTTAACGGTCGGTGTTAATTAGAAGGATCATGGTGTAACAAGTTGAATACAACTTGGATCGAATCCATAATAAAAGTAATATAAGACCTTATTTGTAAGCAGTATTAAGACACAATGACCAAATTCCTAATTCAATCTTAAAATTTAATCAACCATGATAATTAAGAGTAATAGCAAATAATGACAAAACTAACAGTAAATGACAACAGTTAACAAAAATCAAGAAGAAGTTGGTAAAAAAACAACAAAAGCTTATGGGAACACTACTCCAGATAAAGCTTGAAAATCTAGTGTATGCATCGAGTCATCGAGACATGTTTTGTTCAATAAGCTCGAATATAACCTACTTAATAGTTGTCAAACATGGTCTTCCTCGATTAAAATTAATTAAAGGTTGATATGATAGTGAAAATTATGACGGTTCATCACACTACACAAAACGACTTTTTAGTAAATCACACTAAGCAGTGTAGTTTTTAGTTTTGGATTACAAAATCACCGTTCAAACCACATCACACCATATATCACGCTTTTATTAAAAATAATGTTTAAATACAAACACAAAAAAGAGTGTATGTGAATTA
Organism: Carthamus tinctorius; assembly: GCA_001633085.1. Lineage (NCBI taxonomy): Eukaryota > Viridiplantae > Streptophyta > Magnoliopsida > Asterales > Asteraceae > Carthamus > Carthamus tinctorius. The sequence continues at coordinate 26,830 of LUCG01189244.1, read as the reverse complement.
GTCCAAAATAGATAAAACATAACCCAAATCAAGTTTACTATAGTTAAAATATGGTTGTTAGTTTTGAAGTGAATTTTGTTTTTAATTTGATTACCTTTTGTTATGCATTTGGATTTGACCAGAGTATGTGTATTTCAACTTATTTTAAAATCATAACTATAAAAATATTATGATAAAGTTGATTGTATGATTAATAAGGATTAAACACAACTTACATATGCATTGATTTAAAATACAACATGATTTGCGGCATTCTATTAACTCGGCACATTTAAGTTGTAAACGAGGCAGGTCGAGTAGTAGGTTATTTAAGCTTGGCTCGATGCTTGTTTATTAGCTCGAATTCAAGACAGATTAACTTGTTTGTCTACTTAAGCTCGATCATCTTTATATTTTGATTATATGATTTATAGAATATATAAATATATCTGGTTCGAAAAAGCATATGTTCAAATTATTTGACCGATAAATTCTGGTCGAGTTTTCGAACGAGTCAAGTCAAATACAAGTGTTATGGAGCTTGACTCATTCAGTCAAGTAGGCTTTATTTTGTATTTGAGATCCACTCGAGCTAAATATTAATTAAGTTTGAGGTTGAATAGCTCGTTAAAAGCTCGATTTATTTACTAATAGAGATGTTACAACGAGTTAAATTATTTATATTTATTTTAATTTTAAAGCATCCACGTCGATCTTGCAAATACCGTTTTAAAACAGTCCCTCCATCTTTCAGAAAAGCTAAAAAAGCCCCTTGAGTATTTTCTTTTTTCTTTTGATTCAGAAATATTTGAGGGGCTTTATATGCGTTTCACGGATCAAGAGCAAGCAGCTATCGTCGAGAGCAAGAAAACTCCCCCAGATTCCTCTCTCTTCTTCCTCCAAATATAATCAATCAATCAATCACTCTTCCGATTTTGCTCGATTTCTTCTTCAATCTGCAACCATGGTGCTCGAGGTACGTTTTCAATTTACCATACATCCTTTCTTCCCCATTTACCCCTTTGATTTCTGAAACTAGGGTTCTGATTTCTTGTTCTCACCAGGCTACAATGATCTGCATCGATAATTCTGAATGGATGCGCAACGGCGATTACTCCCCCACTAGGTTTCAGGCTCAGGCCGACGCTGTTAATCTGATTTGTGGCGCTAAAACCCAGGTATTCGATATACATGTACTCTGCATAATTAGGGGTTTCCTTTGATTTTGCAAAGAAGTATTATTTACCGCCAACGTTACTATTTGGAGGAAGTTTTCGTCTATAATGAGTTGAGTTGGGTTTTGTTTTGGCTGATGTCAAGATTATGATTTCTGTTGCAAAGTTACAGTGAAGATTAATTCTTTAGGTCTAGTCCAGTAGTTTTTGGTAAGATCAGTTGGATACTTCGATTTCATTTAGTTACTGGAATGTTCTACTTTTTGCAAAAATTAACTGATTGAGAATGCGGACCGGTGAGCATGGTGTGTTTTAGGTTTAGTTAATAGTGTCTTGGATTCTAGAAAGGTAGGTGTTGAGTGTCCAGAATTATATATTTCGTTTGCTGTGAACATGAAGGCTCAAGTTGTATACGTAAACTTCATCAATAGGATAGTCAGTTTTGGAGATTGTTTGATGAGAAGCTGAAATATTGTTCTTGTTTTCTTTTACAGTCCAATCCGGAAAATACCGTGGGGGTATTGACAATGGCTGGCAAAGGAGTCCGTGTTCTGGTCACTCCTACTAGCGATCTTGGGAAGATCTTGGCTTGCATGCATGGTTAGCTTCTTTAATTGATTACATGCTTACAAATTGAATACATCTTTAAATCTCTGTATTGGTTACACCAAATTTGGCAATATAAGACTAGGAGTATATGGTTACATTATTCATAGTAAGACAAGCCAAAGAGTTGCGAAACTTGATGTCCAAAATCATATTAACCTGTCTGGTGGGATTCAGGTGCTATTAATGTCAAATTTGGCTGTTCAATGATGATTAGAGGTTTATAGTCTCTTTTGTTGTATTGATGGGGTTGGGATATCATGATACTTTTATTTGAAGGGGGATTTTTGTGAATCCAGATTGCCCTATTCCTATATATAGTAACTGGCTATCTGCTAGCCATTAATGTGCCTCATTTCATATTGAAGTTTGGCAGTCACCTTCTTATATGAACTCTGAAGTGGTGAAATTTATTCTTTGGTTACTCAGGTCTAGAAATAGGTGGTGAAATGAACTTGGCAGCTGGGATCCAGGTTGCTCAATTGGCCTTGAAGCATCGTCAAAACAAAAAGCAGCAACAAAGGATAATTGTGTTTGCTGGAGGGTATATATCTTTATACATTGCATGATTGCAGTTTTTTGGTATCTTCTGATTTTTTTGCTTATATTTTCTGTGTTTTTTGTTTTTCAGTCCTGTAAAATATGATAAGAAAGTATTGGAGATGATTGGAAAGAAGCTAAAAAAGAACAGTGTAGCTCTTGACGTTGTGAACTTTGGTGAAGAGGATGAAGCAAAGGCAGAAAAACTCGAGGCCCTGGTCGCTGCTGTAAATAATAATGACAGCAGTCACATTGTTCATGTTCCAGCTGGATCTAATGCTCTCTCTGATGTCCTATTGAGGTTTATAATCGTTTCCTTGCACACTTATTTACTGTATTCCTTTTTCTTTGGCTGATATTGTTATCATTTACTGTCAGTACTCCTATCTTCACTGGTGATGGAGAAGGTGGAAGTGGTTTTGCAGCAGCTGCTGCAGCCGCTGCAGCTGGCGGTGTATCTGGTTTTGATTTTGGTGTAGATCCAAATCTTGATCCTGAGCTTGCACTTGCTCTTCGTGTGTCAATGGAAGAGGAGAGAGCGAGGCAAGAAGCTGCTGCTAAGAAGGCTGCAGATGATTCTTCAAAGCAAGATAAAGAAGGGGAGTCTACTTCACAAGATGCAACTATGTCTGAAAATGTTGGCACTTCAGCTTCTGAATCTGAGAATAAAAAGGATGACTTAATGGTTGGTTTCATTTTCTTTTTACCTTTTATGTCTCTCCATGTTTCTTGCTAGTTTTTGTTACCATTTTTTACTCATCTTTCGTGTATAATCCTGCATAATCTCGAATGTTCTCAGTTCCGGTACGTAGACTATATAATCTTTCTCTTTACCTGTAAGGGATCATTTTCCTTTCTGAAGGATCATGTGGTATTTGGTTTGCAGATACATGCTTAAATTTTTTTTGAGACAAAGAGTAGGAACACTCTCTGAAGCGGTGGTTCTAGTTTTTCATCATCTTTGCAGTAGAAAAAAGATCCTTTAGGCAATTGTCCCGAGGCGAGCTTGTAAATTTTCTTTCATGTAAATCCAGGCATTGGCATGTTAAGTTAGAGAATATGAAACATATCATTGACAAGCAGGAAGCTGCCTCACAGCCACTCCTGCATGATATTATTTGAAGAACAACTGCAAGCCTTTCATCTCAATCCAGATGGGGTTTGAACACCCATATGATGTTCCAACCCAAAAACGAACCTAAATAGGTGGAACCCCTTAGGGTTCTAGAACATGTTCTTTTATGTGCTCTTTTTTAGAGAACTTCTTTGATGTACGCCACTTATGCAAATCATTTTTCATTATTTCTGCTAACTATATTTTTTGTTTTATACAAGTCACTTCCTTTAAGCAATCTATTCAAAGGTCTATATTGGAGTCTGGAGCTTACCAAACAACCTTAAGAAGTGTCACGTCAACCTTCTCATGGAAATCCTTGTTTCTGGTCCCTTGGTGTATGGTCTTATATTCATCTCAAAGTTCACATTGTTGCCACTTGCACTTTTGGCGACCCAACATTTTGCTTCATAAATTCTAGCAGCTTTTATCACTGTCATATGGACCCTATCATTCAAATTCAATGGGACATGCCAATCACACAGAAATGAAACTTGCTGCCATCTTAAGTCTTAACCTGGAGGCTCTTATTCTGTGATTAACATCCTTTTCAGTCTCTATATCTTTTGTTGAAGTGAACTGGAATGACTAAACATGTTCTTGCTAACTGCTTCTTGGCCTGCTGCGGTTACCACATATTACACTTTCCTATCAACACTGCTAAAGTTCATGTCTCATCCTCTCTTTTGTTTTTACTTGGTCTAAATTAGATTCCAGGGCGTTCTTCAAACCTACAACATAGCATTAACAACCCTTCTAGTTTCGATAGTACCACTATATCATTGCTGAAGGGCATGATCGTACCTTTGTCTTCCATGAAATCCATAACCTTAAGGGCCCAAGTTCAACTTTGGTGTAACCTTATGTAGTAAGGAAAGCACATGCCACACCATGATGTTCTTTTAAGAGTTTGTTGCCTCCCTTCTTAATGGGTTTTTCCTGTCATCCTTGCCCCATTTAGATTTACTTGCTGCTAATTGCATATTTTGCTCATGATGCTGTGCCAAGCGTATTGAATTTCATTTTATCTTCTGTAGACCGACTATGCTTATCATGATTTTTCTTTGGCTCATAAGATATATGTGATATGCCATTGTGATTGAACATTTATCATATGCAAGAAATTTTGGAACTCTAAATCTATCCATGTGGATCCTCTGTTCCACCAGATAGAGCATTTATTTCATACTTTTCTTCCACAGTCATTTGTACGTTCATCTATGGAACAGGGCAACATGAAGCATATAGCCTTCCCTATAATCTGACTGACAAAATGCAAATACTTTTTATGACAAGTTTTAATTTATTATTAAGGCACTGAATCCTGTTCATTGTTTTAGCTTGAGCTGCCTGTGCGTGATTTCTAGTAATCTGTCACTGCTAATTGCTTTTTGAGAGGACTTGCATGTTCTGGCGTTGAGGACTCTCTGGATTATTTGTATTTTGCTCCACCCAGAATCCTAACATGTCATACACACCTTTTTAGGCTCCTATTTATTTCATTCATGTGTCTTGGATTATAATAATCTTATAATTGTTCTTTATTCTTCATCTTTTACTCATACATGCCCATCACTAATGAGTAATGACCATAGATTGGATGGATCCCCACACTCTATGTTTGAGTAATTTATCTTCCAATGTTGTAGTCACTAGTCACATCTAAAAGCATATACATCTTATAATAAAGATACGAACTTTCAACCGAGTTGTTGTATGCTTACTGTTTCTAATCTTTTATTTACATCTTAGGGTATATTTGTGGACAGTATGATTTGTACACTAAGGCTTCTTATTCCTGGCAGGATGATGAGAATGCACTCCTACAGCAGGCTCTTGCCATGTCAATGGATGATCCTGCTGCTACTGTTACTACAAGAGACACTGATATGTCAGAGGCAGCCACTGATGATCAAGACTTGGCACTTGGTAAGTTACTGTGCTTATGTGCTGAAACATGCTTATTGTTTGGGGATCTAGATAACTGTTGTCATTCATAGGTTTGTAGCTCTGCAGTTGTCTTTGATGGTATCAGAACAAATGGAAAAAACTTGACGTGATTTATCTACCATTAGATTTAGTGTTCGGAAGTTCATAGAGCATCTCCAATGCATAAGCTTTATAAGACTTTTTACTATTTTAATTAGCTATTGTAATGGGTAAATAGCATTGGAGTGAAAAGCTTTTTGAAGAAAAGCTTTTAAAACACCAACCTATTATTACAATGACTTTTCACATTAAAATATTGTTTTAATTCTTTTTCTTACACTTTCAGTTTTCATATTTATCTTTAATAAAAGATGAAAAAGCCTTTAAAGAGTTTTTTGCATTGGAGAAGTCATAAAAGGATAGCTTTTTGTTAATAAAAAAATAAAGAAATATGAGGTGGTAAATAGAAAAAGTCTTTGAAAGACTTTGTGATTGTGGATGCTCTAAGTTGCGACTCTTACAGTCATTCGTTTTCTGTCAACACTTTGAATCTTTGAGTTGATTTCAGCTGTTGATCTAAAACATCTACTGCTGAAAATTCATCTAGTATTATGAAGATCTTAAGAATATTAGGAAACCTATCTGTTCTGTAATGTTGATCTTATATTACATCAGCTATTAATAAGTTCTTGAGATCTATTACTAAAACGGCAACCCTCTTGATGAGAAGTCTAAAAGAATCTAGATGCACCACTTGTGTTGGTGGTTAGTGGTAAGTATGCGTTGAGCTTTTTCGACCTCTTTATGAGCCAGGAGAGATATTGATGACGATGTTGGTCATAAGATAAAGGTGGGATCAGTGTTCAAGAAGGCGTGCATGGCGCGATATGGCTTTAGATGTGTCTTTGTCATTACAATAAGGTTGATAGCATACATAAGGTGTGGCTCATGCCATGGCACATTGCTGTGTGCGTTTATAAGAAGGCGCGACTTTTTGCCAAAACATTGTTCTTTTTAGCTTTTCTTTTAATTTATTTTTTGCTTTTGTGTTTTTATGCTTTAAGTTCATATTTTACACTTGTATATATTTTCCTAATAACATCAATCACAGTTTTACGAATTCACTTATGTCATGGACTCACGATTAAAACGAAGCTGTAAACTTACCCTTCCAAGTTGTATATTGAATATTTAATCGCACTTATTTATGTAGTACTATTATATATAGATATAACATATATATGATTTATCTTCTTCAAATATAACGTAGAAGTTTTTAATATCACTATTTTGTTAAATAATATAAAGGACATATATGTATATATTATCCTATATATGACATACAAAATAGCCGCCTTAAAAAACGCCGCACCTTGCTATGGCGTGTAAGGCTTGACCTTGTTGACACACCTTATGCCATTTGGAACCTTGGGGCGGATGGATGATATGACGACAGGCGTCAGGTGCCTTAGTTGTGTTGAAGCTGAAATTGGATTTTATAGGATGACTGGAGGAACTGGTTCCATTTATGGGGCAGACTCTGTACACATGATGAGTGTAGCAGGTTTGTGAGATAATGAAGAGAGTTATATCAGCCAGCACAAGAGATCAAGTATACATATAATTGGCAAAGCAATGAAACTATTTAGTACATGATAATTATGTATTTAACAATGTGACCGACTTTATGGAAGTTCATAACTATGGTAGATTTGAATTGAAGAAGACAACTTCATCTAATCCTAACCGACTTCATAGAGTGTCAACTATGATGCAATCTGTCACTGAATCTTTTGTATTTTTGCTGTATTTTGTGCAGCTCTACAATTGTCTGTGCAAGAAGGTTCAAAAGATCAATCAGGCCAAGCAGAGATGGACAAGCTGTTGGCAGATCAGTCATTTGTGTCATCAATTCTTGCTTCAGTATGCCTACTTGCATATTTTTTTTTTCATGTGTAATTGTCTCTCTTTCTATAATTTCATTCGTGTCTAATGTTGGTTTTTGCAGCTTCCAGGAGTTGACCCTAATGACCCTTCGGTCCAAGATTTGCTTGCTTCAATGCAAAATCAGCCTACTGAGGTCAGTTCAGCCATTCGTCTTTACTAAGAATATCCTCGATCCTATTAAACATGTCCAACATTCCCATTTTTGTACAGCTTTTTTTACAAGCTACAATTGCCTATTTGTCTATCATCGTCGTTTTATTAGTTTGAATCAAGAATATTGCAACTTTCTGTGGGAGTTAACAGATGGGAAATGTCTTCAGATGAGTTTGTATGGGATATTGAGTTGAATTTTGTTTTATCAGGGTGATCAGAAGAAAGATGAGGAGAAAGCACCCAAGGAGGATGACAAGTGATGTTCTTTTATCCCAGGTAATTCGATAAAGAAGGCATATGGTGCACTTGGTGTTGAATCAATGGATTGCATTGCACGAATGTATGAAATTTGTTAGTTTATGATGCAATGGATGGTTGTTTTGGTGTTGTTTAAGCCTCTGGTACTTGGATGATCAAATGCTTCCTCTACCTATTGTTATTCGTCTTAAATGGTCATCAACTTTTTTCAACTTTCAACTATACTCTTATTATTAATATTTGCTGAAAGATGCAAGCATGCAAAGGGCTTTTTCCTGCAAAAACTAGGGTGGCTTCATCTCTTCACAACATAATGCTCTTGATACACATCTCTTACTTTGAATGTTTGAGTTGGTTGCCCATTCATTACATTTGTATGTCTCAATCCTCACAAATGTTTATGCTTCTTGGTCCGTGACAACACATTAACGTAATTATTTAATGTCGTCGTCTAACTTGAATGATACCGAGTTCATAAGCAATAAACTTGTATATAATAAAATCAGCAACCTTTGGAGCATCGACTTGAAACATATTTTCCAAGATGGGATTTGGGCATGATTTTTGTTTCGCCGAATGTTATATAAAACATTTCCTAAAATTGGAAACGGATGTTGTAAAACAGTTCTTTATCTTTAAAATAGAGAAATTAAGAGAGTAAAATTGAAACAACTTAACCATAAGGTTGTGTTGGGGTATGTGGGGGAAGTGATTTGTTAACCCTTCTAACCCAGGTTCAAATCTAGACGGTTTTAGATTGTGGAGCTTAGGGAAGCATGTTTTAGTTATCGGTGAACCTTGTAGGGATTAGTTGGGGCAAAGCCTCGGATGACCTTCAATTTTTTTTAAGAACTCCAAAAACGATTATAACAAAAGGGAGATAAAATTTTAATATATATATATATTTTCAATAACAAACTTTAAAACTAAGTTTTCTAAGACAAAAGTAAATAACAGTAATAATAATGATACTGCTTTATTAGATACATGTAATTTAATAACATAATCAAAGAAGGAGAACAGAGAATAAGTTTTTGTTTTGGAGACTTTTTAGAGATGTTCTTGTAAAATTAGATACAAAACATCAATTAGAAACTTCAATTAAACACTTTGTAGAAATAAATTTGATAAAAAGAAAAAAGAACATGATTCTAACAATCAACACAAAACTAAAAATGGAATTTAAAAGAATAATACTACATAATTTTTCCATCAAGTACAATGCCAACCATTGACAATCTATTGAATACATCCAAAATCTGGATATTGATTGGATTACGAAGTAAAAATAATATCAATCACACATAGAAAAAGAAGGAAATTAAGTTTGATAATTACAACAGCTACTTTCAATGTGAAACAAAATAGGATTGCTTACTTTTTTTTGGAAGGGTGTCCGGGCTAAAGCCCGACTAATCCCTTAAGTCCCCAGACATGCGTACGGGAAGACTCGAACTTGGTTAGGGCGCTATGAACCCCCCGAGCGATAACCAATCCGCCAGAACACTGGAAGGCTAGGATTGCTTACTTTGAAGGAAAATATAATTATCACAAATAACCAATAATCTTAATCATTCCTATCTTGAAAATCCCTGCCTGTAAATCACAATTACCATTATATAATCTAACATATTTTATAGATTCATGTTATGAAACATCATACTAGGTTAACAAACTAAACAAACCCGAAAAGGGCCATGATCTCCCTAAAATTCACGGTTGGAACAATAAAACCAAGATCAATCAAACCCACAAAAAATAAGGGAAGTTTGATGATCAACACAACAACTAAATACTCAATAGAGAAACTTATCTAATGTTTTCATCGAGTATATCATTGTCATTGATATGTGAATGAAATTTATAGAGCCCAAAACACTTGTTATTTTTATGATCATCTCTAGCAAGGTCACAAGAATTAATGGTGACCACATCACATAGCCAAGAATCAAGATTAGTGTGTAAATTGACAACAAAAACTGAAACATTACAGTAAAAGAGATATCAGTGGAGAGTTGCTCTCAACGACAGATCCAACGGCATATTGGTTATTTATTTATTTATTTTTCAAAAAGCTACCAAATCTTTAAAGCTTCTTTTCAAGGCCTGGATTCAAAGTTCGATAATATTGAGGTATAGATTTTTGTAGGGTTTTAATATTTTGGATTTTATACTTTTGCTCCTTTTTATGCATCACAATGTTCATGCATGGAAATGTGCTGTGTATGTTGTTGAGATATTGAATTTGTGTTTGATTAATACTTTATAATTGAAATACTGGGATTCAATTCCGAATTCATGGGATTTGCTTATGTGCACAACAAGATCACAAAAAAAAAAAAAAATAAGTTTAATGGTTAACACAATATCATAATAAATATCTAAAAGCCCCAAACCCTTGTTCTTTTTTTATTATCATTTTCAGCATATAATCAAGAATTAAGATTGTTAAGTAAATGACAACAGCAATTTAAAGATTATAGAAAAAGAGAGATCAATTAAAAAAAATCAACAACAATGAGTAACAACAAGAAACATGGCCATAAATCCAAAGTTCAGCAAGTAAATACTTCACAGACAACATCATCTTAAAGAAGTTCAGCAACTGGATGGTCTACAAAACAAAGCATGCATTTAAAAGTATATTGAACACAGAGAACCAAAGAAGAAAGAAAGAAAAAGCTTTCAAATTTTGTTGAAAGAAAAAAGAATGAAAAAACTTTCAAATTTGGTTGAAGATTCTGTTGATGCAATGCAAGTTTTCACAGATTGTGAGTCTTTTAACATTTTTTTAGCAAAAATATGATATAAGGCCACTTGTTTTGCAAATTATACTGCAAACATTCTGTGTAAATGGTGTTGTACTAAAGGGTGTTTCTCAATCTTTATCAAAAGATCAAATTATGATTTATAAGATTTCATCAACAAGGCAACATCTTCTAAAGGTTACAATGTGCTTGTCAATTCTTAAATTTAAAACTTCTAAAATCTTACATGATACCCTCTTATTAGAGAACAAACAGAATCAATTACCCTTCACTTTATAGATTAAGATTAACAGATATTCAACATTTAAATTGCTAAATTGGACCAAGCCCAACAAGCATTTGTCTAAGAAATTCCTCATAGAAAAAGCCAAGAGAATGTGTCCCTTGAGATTAGAGTAATCACTAGGGATGTAAATGAGCCGAGCTACTCGAGCTCGAATCATTAAAAGCTCTAAACGAGTCGAGCCTCAACGAGATTGAGCTCGAGCCTAGATTAAAGCTCATTTAATGAATGAGCCGAGCTCGAGCTCCAAAGAGTGGGCTCGTTTAAGCTCGCGAGCCTAAACGAGTTCAATTATATAATATAATATATATTTTATATGATTAAAATTTTTAGTAAATATATCAAAATAATACCTGAGCCTAAACGAGCCGAGCTCGAGCTTAAAAAAGCCTAAACGAGCCCGGCTTGATAAGTGTCTGGCTCAGCTCGATTCGCCTCATTTGCATCCCTAGCAATCACTGTCGTTTGATGAAAGCTCCATCTATATATATGTTGATGCATCTCTCTTATATGTCAAATAAGATTCTGTAGTTTAAAATCAATAAAAAAATTCATTTATACAAAGCCAAAAAGATGGATGATGGCTCTAAGTTATTAGAATACAATAAACATAAATATATTTAGAGTTACTACACTAAAAGCATAATGATAATAAATATATTTTAAATTTATTAAACTAAAACTGTTTAATGGCATTAATGAGTTATAAATTGTTAAGTTGGATTTACCAAACTTTTTTGAAACTCATAAAAATTTTAGATAAATTTGGTTAAATTTCGAATCTTGAAACCGTTGATTAGTTTATTATAAATTGTAGCCAAATTTTAGCAAAGAATTCATCATATCTGGTCTCCAATAAAAATAATTCAGTGACTTAGATACATAAAATAGATGAACCTATGAACAATCATTAAAATCTACCTTATGCTTTAACGAGTCGTATGTATAGATATCTAGTCACATGTACTAGGTTTGTTAGGCTCTAAAGAGTTGTACCATGATGACAAATCAGTAGAGTCTTCGAGTACTTAAACCATGAAACGACTGGATGACCATGAGAGACTACAAAGTGCCCCAATTGAGATCTTGTAAACCTAGGACATCATCCATTTATTCATTCAAAAACAACCCTAACATATATTTCTTAAAACACGTCAATGGAAAATATGTATGTGAACTCTAGATTCTATTAAAAAAGCGAAGAACGCAATTACACAAACTTCTTTCTCATTGAACATTGCGATTTGAATAAGAACCAATGACAAGAGACCTATATCTATGAGTCTATTTTCCATTGATGTGTTTTAATAAATTTCTGTTACGGGTTGTTATTGAATGAATGAATGGATGACGTCATAGGTTTACAAGATCTCAACTGGGGCGGTGTATAATTTCTCATGGCGATTCGATCATCTCATTGGTCAAGTACTTGGTGACTCTACTGATTTTGTCATCAAGGTACAATTTCTTAAAGCCAAACATACCTATACCTATGATTATTTATTTATACAGCACAATTCATTATAGCCTAAAGAAGATTTCAAAGAGTGTTCATCACATTCACTTTTTTTTACTTATCCAAATCATTTATCATTGCCTTATTTTCCTATATTGGCTACAGTTTCTAATCAACAGTTTCAAGATCCGAAATTTACCCATCGGCGTGTTTCTCAATATGAAAGAAAGTTTGGTAAATCCAGATTAACTCATGGTAACTCGTTAATGCCATCAAACAATTTTTTAAAACAAATTCAAAGTATATTTTACATTAACTATATTTTTAATATTATAACTCTAAATATATTTATTGTTATTGTATTCCAATAATTTAATGCCATCATAAATCTTTTTGGTTTACATTATTAGATTTCTTTTATAGATTTAAACTAGAGAATTATCTCATTTGACATATAAGAAAGATGCATCAACATATATACATAAAGCTTTCATCAAACAACAATAGTTGTTTTCATTGATGAAGTTCCTAAAACTAACAAACTAAACATATAAACATGCTTTAGTCTATGGTTTTAAGGGTCTCAAAAAAAACATGAACATATAACTTATGTGATGTACTTGATTATCTTAAACAAATATTCAATTGTTGTAGGAAAACTAATTTAGTAAGCCAAAAGGACCAAATAAACATATTTTGTAGGAAATAAAAAACAATATCAATTTTATGAGAGCAAACCAATTTCTTAAGATATACAAAAGTAGGTATCTATTTCTGCATATCCAAACACTCTGTGTATGCAGCTTTAGTAGGGAACTTGGGTTTCTATGTAAACCAAACTCGAATCCATAAGTTTGCAACAAGATACAAAATGATTAAGAAATTATGATAAATAATTCACCAAATGGAATCATCTAAATTTACCTCAAAAGCGCAGAGAGATGTGGGTTTTGTCTGGGTTACCTCCTCAGTTCTTTTCAGGACTTTATAGGAAATACCCAGTACCGAAACCGATGGTACGGATCCCGATTTCGGGAAAAACCAAGTCGCGAATACTGGACTAATAAGTCCTGTGGTACCGTTTCGGTTTGGGACGATCCCAGGTCGGTTCGGTATTTCGGGTTCTGACGCTCATCCCTACTAACAATTGAAGCCGTTCAGACAATTTTATCCATACATGTTCTAACAGAAAACAAGCCGAACAACCCTTAATAAACAATATATTTGAGATTCTTATATACTATCCTTCCATTTTCTTAAAAAAAAACAAGTTTAAAAGAATAAAAAAAATCCTATAAAAATCAAGTTATTTATTAAGAATCAAAAAATAAAAAAGATTACCATAAAATACCACTAGTATGCTATCTTGTTAATTTTAGGAAAGTATTCTATAACAAAACCAAAGATTACCCTATATTTTTCCATTTTTCAACTATCATCATTAGATTTCTTTAGGATTTTAAATCATTTTCTTTTCTTACAACCAATATTTATCAGCTTAATTTTGATCTTCAAATTATTTGTTAAAAAATTATTAAACCTTCAATAGAGGATTTTTATTTTTTATAACATCGTAAATCAGACACGTTTATTTTTCCTAAGTTTGCAAATTCGGCAAACGCAAACTTGAGGTGTTTTATGCATATTTGACACGAACCAATACTTTTTTTTGGATCTTTTATGCACATCTAAGCAAAAACCAATGTACATATTTTGAATGTGTTATGAATATGTAGCACAAGTTGAATAATTTTCAATCTTTTTATGTACATCTAATATAATTTGAAACGTTTTAGCAAACCCTTTAATAATGGAAAAATAAAAGAAGAAATTCTAAAACAATAGGAAAACTAAATGATAGATCCTAAACCAACTAGAAAACCTTTAAAACAATAAAGTAAAGGAAACAATCTTACTTGGAGCTTCACGATAATTGTACATCAACAACTAAGGCATACCAAATCGTGTGAAAGCTTGTTCCACATTCGGGTGAGTTAGGTGACCCTCCAATCTCCACGAGACCCAAGTTACATAAGGGTAGGGGGTGCAATGGGTTGGGTTGGGCCGTTTAAGGCCATTTGAAAAACCCAAGTCAACTGCGTTGATTTGGGAAATCATAACACATTTAATCTTATTTTAATTTATAATGAATCCAACCCAACCTGTTACATATCTATTTTGGTGGAATAGTTTAAACATGTGTGTAATAATATGATCACATTGGAATTACAAACCAAAAAAATCAAATATTAATAGTTGATATTTGACTATCTAAAAATTTTACAGTCATCCAGATTTATTGATAATTGTCAAATTATAAGTGATAAGATACATATTACGATAAAAACATTGAATTAAGATAACACCATGGATTGACGATGGTTTTCAAGAAACCTTTATATTTTTGTTGCGGTGTTTGATTAAATGTCTTAGAGGAACTTTTTTTTCTTTCTGTTTTCGGTATATTTGAGGTTAGAAATTATTTGAATTGCCTAAGACATTTAACAAACATGTAAGATTCTTAGGCCTATGGAACAAGGCGTCTACACCTTGACCTCAGTAACAAGAGTTTTTAGGGATGATTGTGGAGGACAGTAGGGTTTCAAGTGTGTGGGGGTATTGTCGGTGGCTTTTAGTTAGGGCTCAATCTCATATTTTTTTTCTTCCTAAGTTTGTGTTTCTTTTATTGTTTCTCGCTGGCTGTTACAGGTTGTGGTGGGGGGTCGTGATTACACGAGCTGCTTCCACTCTTGTTCCAGAGAAGACATTTGCAACTCTCATTCATTGGGCGTTTAGTTTTAGACTTTAGTATGTAAAACCTCCACGATTGATAATCGCTTGTAACGTTTCTCAGCCTAACCTTACCCCTAATGTCATACATATGCCAAATATCAAAAAGTTTTTAGAATTATAATATTTAAGGGATGCAAATGGCAACAACTTTCATCAAATATAATGGATTCTTTTAAACATTGGACAGCTATCCTGAATTAAATAAGCTATCAGTGTGGCTTATAGAAAAAGCCGTTCTAGCTCAGTTGGTAGAGCGCGTGGCTTTTAACCACGTGGTCGTGGGTTCGAGTCCCACGGATGGCGTTTTATTTCTTTTAAATTCTTATATTTTAATTTAAATCCATTTTTTTTTCTTTTTTTTTTTCCATTAAAGAAACATTTTTGAAGATAAATCACCATCATAGACAATTAAGGATTTGATTGGAATTTAATACATCACTATGGTTCTAAATAACTTGTTATAACATGTTATGACATTAAAACTTGGTTTACTGTCATGTTAACCTGTATGGCTCCACTCTAAAGTTTTTGGCATGCATTCTAACATGTTATGGCACATTAAGACACTTTATTTATAAAAATTATTTCTTAAAATATAGCTCGAGGATAAACGATAACTATGAACGAGACTTAGAAGTTTAAAGAAATATAAAAGGGAAACATTAAAACTAGAACCTTCGATGTAACAGTCCAAAATACCAAGCAAACATAATTCATAATAAAGATAATAATTCCAAAGTTAAGGTATACATCTAACGCAAGTCTCAAATCCAACCGGCTAACAAAAGGGAAACAATCTCATTTCAAGTGAGTAACTCAACTAAATACGTCCATCTCAAAGTATGCTGGGGAAAGTTGAACAACACATCTGAGAAATTATTGGAAAAACGGCTAAAGGTAAGCAAGGCGACTCTTCTAGCTACTCACAAGCTTTATCCTTGCCTTTCCCGCTCCTATCAACTCGCACCCTTCCTGAAAAGGTTTTAAATTTGAAAAGAGAGTGGGTTAGACCAATGGTCTAGTGAATTCCCCAAAAACGTTAGTAAGTAAACAATTTTACAAATCACATATGGTAATCGACAAGTATGAGCTCATAACCTTCGTTTCCACATAAGTAGAGTTTGTCGTATATGGTAGGCCAAACTATCGCATTCCCTTCGCAATATAAAACGCTTCCGCACAAACAGTGCCATCCCACACCCAAACGGTGCCCCTAGACCATGAATTACCTTCATGGCCTAGGCATGTCCTTCCCCCGAGGTCCAACGAACCCCGAGGTACTCTACCATGACAACGCACTAAAAAACAACATCATGTAAAACATTTATTTTCACAAAGCATTCGCAATCCAAAACAAAGAGCACTTTGTATACATTTTAAAAGCGAAACAAGTTCTAAAACATCAACATCATCATTTAGAAAGGATTTTTACGGGTAGAAAACTCACCTTGGATTCGACAACTCAGTAAACTCTAAATAACGCCGTAAACCTCAAACTGGAACCTGAATTTAACGTACGAAAATGATGGTAAAACCTCTCTAACCACTTCTAATATACTCCTAATAATGTCCCGAGATAAACCCCTAAGCTTAGCCTCGAATCCGGCGCGAAACGAAGAAAATTAAAAATTTTGGGAAACTGAGACAATCCTATCGGCAGGTCATCCGCGGGTCAACCCGCGGCCCGCGGTTACGCCCAAATGCCCTTTGGCGGGTGCGCGTACCCGCGGATACCCCCTGTTCTCCCTTACAATGCGATTTTCAGCCAAAAACTCCATTTTCATGGTTTTCCAAGGTTCTAATCCACAATCAAGTATACTCATGTTGTAATTCAAATCCAAAACATAATCAAATGTCCTATCATTATCTAGATATCAAAATCTTAGAGATCATTGATCCCAATTAATCCAAATCACAAGTTTACAATCCACCAAATGGGTTTTACCCAACAATCCCAAATATAACTCAATACTCCAAATCCAAAATGGATTCACCAACAAAATGGTTAGGAGTAAAAATGAAATTGAATCTAGATTAATCCTCTAGCTTACTAGGGATTCAATCAATTAACAAAAGAGGAACTTAATCCTTTCTATTGAAAGGATTCAATCTCCATATCTAAAAGCTTATAAAGAGGAAGATGATTACCTTAGAGAATGCTATTCTTCTTTAACTTTTGAAACCTCAATTGCTCTTCCTTCTCTACTCTTCTCTTCCCTTTGTTCTCATCATCCAAATCACACACACTATGCCATTTGATCTCTTTGCTGAAAATTGAAAGAGTGAATTGATCTAAAGCCCTCCCTTTCTTGGGCATTAAATTTACACTCTAGTCCCTAAAATTTTGGCATTTAAAAAATTGGCCACATAACTTACTAAAATTTAAATAAATAGGGTTTGGGGTGTTACATTCGATAAATATAAAATACTTAAATCCCATTTTTTGTACATAGAGAGACAAACACCAACTATTTACAAATGGAAGAAAACAGTGAGATTCGAGAAACTTAATATCGATTTTACACTTTTGATATCATTTTTTATAAACACTGTTATATATTTAGTATAATTTAGAGCTCAAGAAAAGTTATAATTAGTTTTGTTTCTATAACATAGCTTAATAATCCATATCTTATTCAATAAAATTTATACAAAAACTCAAACGATTTGATTATTGTGAAACTGAATAATACCATCAATTTTGTGAGAAAAAGAACCAGCAAAGCAAGATGAAAGAAAAACCTAAAATAGAAAGTAAATTATATTTATTAATTATTATAAGAAATAGCAATTAGATTGAGATTAGTTAAATAAAGAGGGGGTGGAGAGGGAATAGAAAATCAAAATACAAAAGTTGTTTTGATTTTGCCTGAAAATCTAACAAGAACCCACCTGGGTTTCACTTTTTCAATTCTCTGATTCCCAATTGTGGGATCAGAGGATCATCATCATCATCTTCATTCTCATTCCCATTCTCTTTCCTTTTTCTTTTTTAACAAACAAATAACAACCTTCTTGGTTGCTTCTTTACGAATTTTCTTTCTATACCAATGGATTCATTAAAATCTAATAGAGGAATGGAAGGATGGTTGTATCTAATTCGATCCAACCGCTTTGGATTACAATACACTCGCAAAAGGTACTTCATTCTTGAAGAAAATTGCCTCAAAAGCTTCAAATCAAAGCCCACATCACCAGACACACAGGTATTCGTTTTCATCATAATCTTGTTTATAAATCTTTATATGTTTTCGATTCATTATTCCATATGGGTTATTGGTTTTCTTTAAATTGGTAATTTGTAAAGAATGAAGGAATTTGGGGAAGAAATGTGTCACCCATTATTGGGTTTCTTTTTGTTGCTAATTTGGAAACAAGGATGATTAATTAAGATGGTACAAAAGGTCAATTCATTCAAATGTTCTTGATTCCATTTCATTCAGTGTTTTTGTTGGTTTATGATTGTGGGTCTCCCTTGTTTCTGATGTTGACACTAAGACTATTTAAGCATATATTCTATTTGAATTTGTGTTTTGGATTGTTTTCAGTTTAACTTTTCATGTTGGTTTGAATGGATTTCATTGTGAAACTAGAAACCCCACATCAAAGAATTGGAGTTGCATCATTTCTGCCATTTCTATAATTGGTTTTGTATGTTAGTTTAAGTTAGAAATCTTGATATAATTAAACGACAACAAATGCTGTTTTGTCATTCTTGAAATCTATGGCATAGTTTTAGGGAAGGGAATGAGATTAATTTCTTGATAAATGCAAGTATTTATTTACTGAAACTTGAATTCCTTTTTGGAAGCCACTAAGAAGTGCGATTGTAGATTCTTGCATTAGAGTCACTGACAATGGAAGAGAGAGCTTAAGTAGAAAGGTATGTGCTTACTCTTATNAGTTTTTTTTTTTGTGTTTGACACTATTAATTGCGATAAACAGGTGTTTTTCATTTTCACCCTTTTCAACACCTCAAATCACAATGATTGTCTCAAGGTAAGCCATTGTTTTCATGGAGAACTTTCTGTTTTTCATGTCTTAATTACATGCTATAGACATCTTAAAAGATTTTTATTCCACAGTTAGCAGCAAGCAATCCGGAAGAAGCTGCCCAATGGATACACTCTTTACAGGATGTTGCAATGGAACCAGGAACGAATTCTAAGAGAAGATGGCAGCCGTTTAGGTACCCTTTTTTGATCGTAAAACAAAACCATTAAAAAGATTTTAATGAATCCATTTCATTATAATCAAGATTTTGTGTCGACAGATTGAGTGACTCTAAGGGCAGTGGCCGTAAGCAGTCAGTGGATTGGACCTCATCGGCACATGCTGATGCTATGACCTCCGATGTGATTGCACCTTCACTTTGGAAAATCTTCGGTTGTAAAAATGGTATGAGAATGAATTACTATTACACCCTTTTGATAAAAGAGGCTAGATTTTGAATCTTCTGGTCATATTAATCAATTTGCGAGTCCAAAATCGGATCTTTCTTAATAGCAAGACTGAGAATCTTGTTATTTTTTACGGGTAGTTCTTTTTTAGTGTATTTAGATTTTAGCATGATGCACTTTTTCCCTCTAAATCTTTATTGGTTTCCCGCATATGAAAATTTCAATGTTTGACCATTTGCCAAATTCAAGAAACACCCTACAAGATGGATTCTTTTGAGCCCAAATTACTGTCAACTGTTTATTTTTTGTGGATGCAATGGTTAAATGTGTAACTTTAACATGAATTCGTTATACAAAAAACGCACCAAAATGAAACCAACTTTGCTTTCATTCCTAGTTTGAAGAACCAACTTTCAAAACTTCTCGTTTTAAAGAACCCAATTACCAAATTCATGTCCCCATAAAATAAGAAGTTTTGAGAGTTGGTTCCTTAGAATAAGAACGAAGGCAAAGTTGGTTAAGGTTGGTTTTCCATTAAGTCCTATATGAATAAAAATGTCTCTGTTGTCAAGTAATCTGTCTTTATAGATAGGGAAGCTCTTTGGTTCAAAGGTTTTCCATAGATGGTAATCGCATGTTTTTTAATCGGGAGGGGAAACTTTGGAAATCTTTTGGCTTTCTGCATAAAGCTCCCCCTAGAAGCTTACTGATTAAGCCACTACCAAACAGTCATATATAGCTGACTAAATAAGTTGTGAGTCTTATTAATCCCATTAAGCTGCTAACAAACAGACCCTTATTACGTTTGCAGGGCTGCGGCTATTCAAAGAAGCAAAAGATGGTGGTGGTTCAGGTGAACGGGTAGGTTTCGCTTGTTGCTATAAACATACAAAGTACTCGCGGATTTCATTTTCTGAATTCATTATGCGTTTCCATCGACAGCCCTCAGGTGATAATCCGTCTATAATGGCCGTTGGTGTCATTGAGGGAACTTCAGAGGCTGTTTTCAGAACTTTCATGTCGCTTGGCCTCTCGAGATCTGAGTAAGATTGATAAAAACCATTGATTTTCATTACAAGATTCTTTTGTTGTTTTTAATCTTTAACTAATAGTCAAAACACTTATTCCGTTAAACGCCTTTTCAGATGGGACTTCTGTTTCCATCGTGGCAGCGTGGTTGAGCACCTTGACGGCCATACAGACATAATACACATTCAGCTGTGTCGAGACTGGCTACCATGGTCTGAACTCTGAGTCTGAGTGACAATCAGCAAGATAGTCAGGGTGCGTTTGGTATGCAAGATAGGACATGATATGACTGGATATGATAAAAATGCAATTTTTTTTGTCTTACCAAAAAAATCAGGAAAATGAGCCAAGATTGGTATATTAATACACTACTCTTCCCAAATAAAAACCCAAAAACCTTCCAAAACTCTTCCACCCGACTTTCGTCTGTCTAGTCCTGTCTGTGTACCGAATGCACCTTTGCTGCAACGATACTGACTCGTGGTTTTTCAGGGGGATGAGTCGAAGAGATTTACTTTTGCGGCGATACTGGAGAAGGGAAGATGACGGGACTTACGGTATTATTGACGGAATTTCGCCTCTTTTATAACCAAGTACCGAATACCCTTACTTACGTTCTAGTTTTGTCTTTTTTTCAACAGTAATTCTCTGCCATTCCGTGATCCATAACAACTGCCCACAACAACAGGGATATGTTCGAGCTTGGCTTCAAAGTAATGTATGCTTTTAAATATCAAGATTTTTACACGAGTGGTTTCAGTTGTTTCTAAAAATCATCGGTTGTCATTGGTCAGGTGGCGGGTTCGTGGTCAGTCCTTTGAACGACGGAAAAGAATGTATCGTAAAACACATGCTTTCCATTGACTGGAAGCTATGGAGAACGTATTTGCCGAAAACATCTGCTCGATCCATGACTATACGCATGCTTGGCAGAGTTTCTGGTATTATACGACTCACCATTTTTAAGTATATAATATTTGAGGGAGGTTCAAGGGAAAACCTAAAAAAAAACCCGGAAAACTGAGGAACACCCTTGTAGCCGTTCATCTGGACCATATGCACTTGTGCATAGAGGTAAATTAAGTTGTTTTTTAATTTTTATGCACATGTGCATTTTACAAATTACTCTATGCACAAGTGCATACGGTCTAGATGGAGGACTACGAAAGTGTTCCTCAGTTTTTTGTTCTTTTGAGGTTTTCCATTGAACCTGAGCCTATAATATTAATATACGACAAATATTCACCATTTGGTTTGTTTTGTGTCGTTCAGCACTGAAAGAACTATTTAGAGCAAAAGGAGGAGATCAATTCCCGTCTGAGTTTTTAACTGGAGAGGTCGAGTCGCTTCAAACTGGTGAAGAACAGAGCAAACCGGAAGCCGATCTGATACAATTAGAAGACGAGAAAATGGAAGACGCGAAAATGGAAGACGCTAAAGATGCACCGGTTTCAGGCTCATCGAGTCTCATTAACTTAAACGATGCCGCAGATGAGTTCTTTGACGTTCCTGAACCGACAAAAGGCGAGTCTTCAGATAAGATGACAAATGAACAAAAACAAAAACAAAAACAAGAACGAGATGAAGACGAAGAAGAGGAAGAGGAGGAGGAAGAAGAAGAAGAGAGCTCCTATGTGGTATTTTTACTTTATAAACATCGAAAGAAACTTTAAGCATTCGGGGTTTTTTCTTTGTGTTCGCGATTGTAAAATTTTTACGGTGTTTCTTGGCAGCCTAAACTGCCGACAGCGGCTGATTTTGTGAAAAAACTGCATGGTCTTACGGCTCAAAAGAAGGGGTACATGGAGTTACAAGATGCCTCCGGGATATCGAACTGCTACGGCTCGACGCTTCTAAAAGACTTGGCGGGTAATTCGGATTGCTCCTGGGCGGCTTCGGACCCTTCGTTGTTTCTTGTTCGTGGACCGAATTATCTGAAAGACAACCAAAAGGTTCGATGTCTTTCTTTTCGTACTTCTTTCAAAATCAACACGAAGGTCATTATTTATTCTTGCTGAATGTTGTCGTGATTGCTTATAGAACAAGGCAAAGGGTACGATGATGGAAATGGTTGGTGCAGACTGGCTCCAATCCGATAAACGTGAAGACGATCTTGCAGGGCGGCCTGGGGGCATTGTGCAGGTAAGAAGAAACCCATGTGCGTGTTTCGTTAAAGATTTCTTGTTGGCATTCGAAAACAAATAAATGTGTTTGGTTTGCAGAAATATGCAGCAAAAGATGGGCCGGAGTTTTTCTTTGTCATCAACATACAGGTTGTGTTTTTAGTAGTGTTTTGTTAAGGTGATAATTATGTGGAAAGTTTTGGGGGTTAATTTTTGTGTCGTGAATCAGGTTCCTGGCACGACTACGTACAATTTGTCTCTATATTACATGACCAAAACTCCTATGGAAGAATCTAAGACACTGGAACGCTTTGTGAACGGAGATGATGCATTTCGAAATTCAAGATTTAAGCTCATACCATACATATCTAAGGTTACTCCCAAATCTTAACTTGTTGACCCGATGAGCTTGTGTTCGTTTGGTATGCGGTACAGAATGAGGCAGTACAGTACAAAAACTTGTTGTCTCACTTTTGGTACGACATTAGATTGATACAGGATAAGATTGGAATGAGACAAAAAAACATTTTTCTGTGCTACCAAAATAGGTGGAACAAAAATCTAGGTGATGAGACAAGATTGCATTTTTACTATCCTACACATGTCAATTTAAAAAGGGTTATCATCTTAAATGAGCTACCTCTTTTATAATATTGCCACCTTTTTTATTTTTATTTTCTCAAAAAATATTCAAGAAACTGCAAGTCAAAGGCCCTTTTTCTTGTAGCGCTGCACTTGGCTTGCTTTTTGTGCGTTGATGCATGCGCTTGCGGGTGATGCAAGCTGTGGCGTCTCAATTTATTTTTTTGGTGGGCCCAATTTTCATTTGGGTGCGTCATAAAATGTCAAAAATCGCAAGAAAAAGTGTCTTGCAGCGTTGACTTGCGGTTTCTTGGCTATTTTGTAAGAAAAAGTTTGGAGGTGGCTAAAAAGTGAAACTTTTCTCTCGTGAACCCCAATTAAATACTTAAATCTCACATGTCGAGTCCAGTCGTGTCCAATGTCATCACTTGGAAGTAGTCTTTTTGATCCTATGAGTCGATGAGTCTTGGTGCACCAGGGTCGGCCTTTTGATGTATTTTTAAGTCCAATATTTTGACGAAGCTTTTGCACTATTGGTGGTTTGTTGCATAGGGATCGTGGTTGGTAAAGCAGAGTGTCGGGAGGAAAGCATGTTTGGTTGGTCAAGCACTCGAAGTGAATTACTTTCGCGGCAAGAATTACTTGGAGGTAAATACAATCTTCTTGACTTTTAAAGGTCAAGAGAACTAATTTCAACTGCAAGTTTCATCGATTACTTTTAAACCCTAACAAATACTATAAACATAAAGATTTGATTTCAAGTTTATTAAAGAATGAATTGAATTTAGAAAGCACTAGGTTTGACTTGTTGACTTCTTGTTTTTGCAGCTTGACATTGATGTGGGCTCATCCACAGTGGCTAGAGGTGTGGTGAATCTTGTTCTTGGTTACCTAAACAATTTGATTGTAGAAATGGCATTCATAATACAAGTAAGCTTTACGATGTTGTACTATATGGTGGTCGATACTGCATTAAGTAGTTGTACCTTGGGATTATTACAATCGTTGATCGTATTAATTACTGCTATTTTCAGGCTAACACGGAAGACGAGCTACCAGAAGTCCTTCTTGGGACATGTCGGTTGACTCACATGGATACTGCTAAGGCTGTTTCTGTTGATTCCATTGATAACGCTTAGCGAAACCATGTAGCTGATTTTTTTGTCTCGAGCCAAACGAAAATGTACATATCATGTAAATTTGATTTTGTTATGGCTCTGTAGACGTGAATAATAATAATAATAATGACAACAACAATAAGAATAAATATACAAAAACGTTTTTTTTGTAATATTTTGACGTTACCTTTAATGATTCTTTAATCATACCGACATCAACGCTACATGATTTTGATTATATGATTGTCGTTTTGTACATGCAAGAAGGCAATGGTCTCGAATTAATGCATTCAAAATAAGATATTCAATGAGGGTTTGGTAATCTTGAGTTTAAGTGTTCTTGTAACAAGAAAGGTGTCTAGCTATAACTGAAGGGCAATTTCTATAGGGCGGCAATCAAATTTGCCTAATTTTATGGCTCTCGAGTTTGGTTGATATAAAGCCGAGCTTTACGACTCATTGTTCTTCAATCTGAACGGTGGGATTACGCATTGGAGGTTCTTACAAGGTGCAGCAAACGTCCGAAGTTGCTGCAAATTCCAGGTAGCCGATTTTGGTGATCCTTGTTGATTCTAAGCATAGTGGAAGCCTATACTCGTGTTATTCTTTGGAAATCGAGAGTTCCAAAGGTAAGAACTTCTCCCCTTGAAACCCCAATAGTATTTTGATGCCTATCAAGTGTGACGGTGTGGGATTCATGCATGTTAACTAGGGTTTGGTGATGTTTCTGACCAAGATATTAGATTTCACGATTATAGACCACCAAATCTTGGTTATGGCACATGATTCTACCTTAGAAGAGGTTAAATTGGTTCTATATTGAATGATGATGGCTTTTCAAGGGTCGCGCCAGAAGCCGTGCCGACCCGTGTCTGCCGCCTGGTGACTTTTCCTTTGTCGTTCGATTAGCCTAGGGCTTAGGATGTTATTCTAGGGTTATTCTAGAGTATTTCTAGTATAATTAGAGGTTAATACCCTAGTGTCATCGTATGAATCAGGTGTTCGGTAGATAATCGATCTAGAGGCCGTGATTGTTCTTTCAGTCAGTGATCAACGATTAGTGCAGTCCAGGTGAGTTATACTACGTGTACTTTATATTGTATGTGCATGTATGTGTGTAGTTGACAGTTGCTATGTGCAAAGGGACAACCTCGTGCCCTTTATGAGTCGAGGGGTTCAGTTCCGTTCTCGTTGAGACAGAGGACAATTTTATGCAAAGATGCTTTATGTGAGTTACACTAAATGGTATATGATGTTATGTGTTCCGTGTTTGTATGTGATGACATGTTCTATGTGTTGATTGGACAGTCTTGTTCTCGTAAGAGACAAGGGGACAACTTCGTGCTCTTAAGGGCCGAAGGGACAGATTCGTTCTTTACGAACGAAGGGCAGGTTCAATTCCGTTATCGTTGAGACGGAGGATCAGTTTTATGCAGATATGTGTGGTATGATACACTATATATGTAGTATGTACTCACTAAGCGTTTTTGCTTACCCATCGTCGTTTTCCCTTTTTCAGGCAGCAGTTCAGATGTGGATAACGGGAAAGCCTCGGCTTGACTCCAGGCATAGAAGACAGTTCTAGTATCCACAAAGGCATTTTTATGACTTGAGACATTATTTTAATCAGTTTAATTGTTTTAAACGAAGTGACTTATTACACCGTATTTGGTTTTTAATTTATGATAAATGGTATTATTTATAGTTTTTGGGAAAGTGGTGTTACATAAACCGAATATCCGAAACCGATGTTGTAGTTCAAAATGTAGGTTAGGTTTACGTGCCCAATTCCCAACCCGAATTGACCCGACTACCTGATTTTTAATTTTTTTTTAATCCTAAATGCTAAATGCCTAAATCCCTCTTATCATATTTCAATTCAAAATCCAATCCCTAATTCCCACTTCGAGAGGTGATGATGAGTCCTACGAGGCTACGATAAACGATTCGCAAGTACAACCCACCGACAACCGGTCTATGGCGAGTCGAAGACATCTCTCAGACTCCCATTATCTGTCCGACGACCTCTCTGTCTCTGGGACTCTGAGTCTCTGCCTCTCTCTTAGTTCTCATTCTCTGTCCTCTGCCGAAGTGCCGATCGGTTTATTGCCTCTCTCCGATGACATCTCTCAGACTGTTCTATGTTGAGAGTCTTAACTCTCAACCCATTACCCACTGTACGTGTAGTTAAAGTTACCGAGTTCGTTTGATTTGGTGAAATAGTTTATATACTTGATTACTTATTAGTTTACTGTTTATAGACTTCAATACTTGATTAGTTGATTTGGTGATTTGTTTATAGACTTGAATGGTGATTTGGTTTACTTGGTATATGTTTCTAACTGGTTATTAAGAGCCCGGGCTTTGCGCCGGGTTATAAGCTGTGATAGATTTGNTATGTTGTCATACGAAAGGTTAGTATGACGAACTTCATAAATTGTGTTGGATATTTAACTATATGGTTACAATAGAAAGGAGGTATATGGTGCAATTGATGTCTATTTTACGTGGCTATTCACGTGTAGATAATATGCAGATAATGTGTGTGTAGGGGGGTTATATGTCAATGATTATTTA
>LUCG01189202.1:0-15320 GCA_001633085.1 Carthamus tinctorius | reverse complement strand
CAGCTAGCTTATCAGCTACCAGCTAGCTTATAAGCTAGTCCATCCAAACATAGCCTTAGTAGGGTTTCAAGCCGAGTTCGAGTTCCAAAATACTCGGCTAGTCACGCTCGTGGGCCTTATCGAGCTTGTAGTATATTACCATTTTACCCTTTTATGCATAAGCAAATTACATTTGTAGCCAATGTTGTAGCAAACTATTAATTGCTGGTCGAAAGCTGAAACCTCTAGTTCCTGATTCAATTTATACATATGTTATTGTTGTATTTTATTTAATTGGGTCTTACCCGAGTCGAGCCGGGCCAAGCTCGAGAGGGTCGAATATTTATTCGAGCTCGAGCTTGAAAATTATAGCTCGACCGAGCTTGAGTTGAGTTTCGAACTTCGAGTATTGGAACCGAGTCGAGCTCAAGCTTGACAAAGTCCCGGCTCGGCTCGATTACACCCCTAGTTTGCATCATGAAGTTAAGCAAGTTGTATACAATGTTGTTTTGAAGTAGTTATGGACTCCATTGTTACAGCTTCACTGGCTTCAATTTCAATTGATGAAGCTTATAGGAGCTTTGTTTATGGTGCTTTTTTAATCCAGGTGTTAACTGTCATTGTCAGTAGTATATTCAGCCACTGCTGAACTAAGAATTTGTGGTTGAGATACAAGTGACACATTATCACACGAGTGTGCTTGAAGTTGTGAGCTCTATGTTTGAAGCTTCAACACTGTCACTCCTGAGTAGCTTGTTGCTACAATGTCTCTTTATCTCGTCTTTATCTCCAAAGGAGCTTACTTACTTCAGGCACTCTTGTTCGACAGTGCTTTCTTCCTTCTTTAGATAGCTGCGTGAGAGCTCTGTAATTCCATTCAGGTCCTTATTTCCAGTCGAATCGTGAGCAAAGCTTGACACTGCTACCAATCTATGACATAGCATTTTCATTATAGAGGCGATCACATTGCTCTGTCTATTTCCAGCCGGTATGTAGATAGTCGGAGGGAGCAGAGAAGCGGAGTGACCTAACCCAACCTGCTCTTTCTGAAATCCGAATCCCAGCATACCCCTGTGTAGGCCCACCGCTTCCTTTTCACTTGGGTTCAAAGAAGATATTATATGTGACATTTTCTCTTCATACGGCTCAAATCATTCTTAGACCCCCCCGAGAGGCGAGAGCTGAGAGGCATCCTTTTCTTGTTTGTTGAGAGGCTCATACCGCAACATCAGGAAACTATGAGAGCCGTATGAGAGCTGAGAGGCTCATACCGCAACATCAGGAAACTATGACCAATGAAGTCAAGACACTTAGCTACATCCGCATGCTAAAGAATGTAGTTCTACTTGAGGCTTTCTTTTTTCTTATTAGTAAAGGGGGCTAGGGACGATTGTGGAATCCATGCCTACCATACCACCTGAAAGTCGTTCTTGGACAGATCTCACTCCTAAACATAAGGAACAGGGGTCCTGGGGCCGGGCCTACCATATAAAAAGAGTCGTGGAAAGAGAAATCGGCCACCTATCTTTGGGTAAATGAAAATTTTCGTTTAATTAGGATCATGCATGTAATAGTTATCTCTTGAGGACTGTTAGGTAGTAAGTTTTATGTTGAGATGTTATTTCAGCTAATATCATGGTAGGGCTTTATGTAACCTTTTTTTTTTTTGTGTGTGTGTGTATTTGAATATTTGACGATATTAATAGAGGGCTCAGGAAGAGTGTTAGTGTTTTCCTTACTTGCATGGTTTAGTTCACTTTCTTGATGTATACTGATGAAAAATTTTCATTACGTAAGCGTGATGATCTTTCAGGCATGCAATTGAGTGGGAACAAGGTTCGCAAACTTGAGTTCTTGTTAGCAGATGCTGTTGCACAAGGAGCAGACTGCATTATAACTATTGGCGGCATTCAAAGCAATCATTGTCGTGCAACAGCTGTCGCAGCCAAGTATTTGAACCTAGATTGCTTTCTAATTCTACGAACCTCAAAGGTTTATTTTTATTTAGACCATCCCTCTTTCTTAAGCTATGAGTTTGACTTTTAATTTCAATTAAATGGTTATGGATGGATTATGAATATTCTGTGTGTTACCATGCAGGCTCTTGTGGACAAAGACCCTGGATTGACAGGGAACCTCTTGGTGGAGCGATTGGTTGGTGCACATATTGATCTTGTATCAAAGGAAGAATACTCAAGAATTGGAAGTTTGGTATGTTCTACATTAGTCGGTAAAATTTTATTTATTGTGGTTATCGAGAATTACATTTGTTTGGTTGTGGTTGTGGTAAATTACAAAAGCATAGCTCTGCTTTTGAATGGTATGTATTTTTCCTTTTTTTCTTTTCAATATTGTTTAACGAGGAAGTCATGGCTGTGGTCTCCCACAGCTAACTTGGCTGTGATTACTTGCCAAACGATGTCACTTTGTTTTGAATAAGAAAGAGCTGAAAAAAAGGAAAATGGGTGAATTCTCAACAATTCACTTTCATCATTATCCTCATTAAACACCTGCTTACACACCAAAGACAAAAACCATGTTGCAACGTCACTTTGCTTCAATATTGTTGCCTACACCATTCCTCAATCACTTAAAAGAATAAATATAATCTCAAGATTTAGAAATCCAGTTGCACAAATACGATTTGATTAAGGACGAAATGAGAGATCCTGTATGATACCATACCCAGATTNGGGGGGGGGGGGGGTGATAAATCAAGTTTTTACTGAATGCAATGCCAAACTAGCCCTGTGGTGCTATGTTTCATATTACTGTTAGTTGCATGGTATTTAACCAGGCTTTTGGTTGTTTGATAGTGATTGCATAAAGTTCACAAAGCTTCAATTGCTTGCACAAATATAGGTCTTTTGTTCTGAATTAACAGACATGTTGACTATTCTGCTTGATTAACTTTCAGACACTTACTAATTTGTTGAAAGAGAAGTTGATAAAAGAAGGAAGAAAACCTTATGTCATTCCAGTTGGCGGATCAAATTCCCTGGGGACCTGGTGAGATTGGATTTTAACATCTACATTTTTTCCTTGACCTTAATTAAGTAAATATCTTTGTTTCCTTGACCTTGACAAGACTGAACTGTCTTAAGGCCTAAGTGCCTAACACATATTTTGATCCTGAACATCAAGTCTAAAATGGATTAATGTGTTAAATCAAGTAAATGATAAATTCCATAAATAGAAAGTACAAGATATATTAGCAAAGGAAAATCATAGGGCATCCAAGCTCATACCAATGATTTATCAATTTAGTTGGAGTTTAATTAAAAAAGAAAAAGGAAAATGTGAAATAGAAGGGTAAGCCGCCACAATTAACATTTATAAGAAACAATACATAGGCATATAGAAAACCAGTCATCATAATGATCACATTAAAATAATTTCATCACCACCACCAGTCCACCACTAATCAAAGTATGGCAAAACATCCCATGGGTTCGTGTCCAAAATGGGTGCTTACAGATTAGTAGAGCGTTTTCTTCATACTTCAACAAAAAGGCTTTGAACTTGCTTCATCGTGTAAAAAGTTGAAAGAAATAGAACGTTGCAGCATTGGATGTGTATCACACCCAATGCTCACTAGATCCTAACAAAAGACTATTTGATTCGTAGCTTGATATCTGATCAACAACTTGGTTTTCATAGATTAGGTAAACGTTGTATAGTCTTGTATCGAGTTAAATATGTCACTCAATCTTGACATATTTACCTCGATGTAAATAGTACTTCAGTAAAACCAAATTGTTGAAAAATGTGAAATCAAGCGTTCATGGTATTTACTCATGGGTATATACAACTTTTCCTTTGTGCAGGGGATATATTGAAGCAATTAGCGAGATTGAGCAGCAAATCCAGAAGGGGACCATTAGAACAAGCTTTGATGATATTATTGTCGCGTGTGGCAGGTTTTGCTCTTCTTTGTGTTATCACTTTTAGTGTGATCGAATTTCTAATTTAAGCATGATTATAAGTTATTATTAGTCTAGCTGCATTCAATCGGTGTCTTTTTCGTTCAATTTTGCAATGTGTTTTCATCTTTGTTAACTTTCTTTTATCCTACGTGATAACTTTTGCATTAAATCATTTTCACCGGTCCTCTCTTGTTTTGATTTTTAGTGGTGGTACAGTTGCTGGTTTGTCAATTGCTTCATGGCTAAGCGAGCTTAAAACAAAAGTACATTTTTCACATCCGTCATTTTGATCTAATTTCTTTGTTTATGGAATCAAAAACGATTAATTAGATGTACTAATGGCAGGTTACGGCATTCGGCGTATGTGACGACCCCGACTACTTCTATGATTACGTCCAGGGTCTACTCGATGGACTTGAGGCCGGAATCAACTCACGTGATATAGTCAAAATTGAAAACGTAAGAACATAAAATACTTATGGTTCATACTTGGTGGACTTGGAGCCAGAATCAACCCATAGTCAACCCATAGACGAGGCGAGGCGAGTGATACGTTAATCGAGCCGGGCTCAAAAAATTAATACTAGGAGCTCGAGCTCGATGGTCGTTTATGGGTTTGAACTCTGGATCGTTAACTCTTTTTTTTTGGCTTGAGCTCGATAATTTCTATAATCTTATTGTATGATTGATAAATATATGAGCATGTTTGGCTCGAAAAAGGGTCTGCTCGAATGGCTTGGCTGGACTCGCAAAACTGAATCGAGTAACGAGCCGAGTCGAACCTGGGTGTTATAAACCTGCGCTCGTTAAGTTAAATGAGTCCGATTTTGTGTTCGAGATCGACTCAAGCTCGACAATTATTAAGCTCGAGCTCGAGTAGCTCGTTAAAAGATTGACTCATTTACGCCGCTACTCGCGCCTCCCACCTCCCAAACTTGCCGGAGTTTCCTGTTTATTCCCACATTCTCACAATTTCACTTTGTAGTCCAAATAACGACTGCGATTTTTATATTTTGATGTTGTTTTGGCAGGCCAAAGGGCTTGGATACGCCATGAGTACTGCCGACGAGCTTAAATTCGTGAAGGAAATTGCTGAAACCACCGGTGTGATTTTGGACCCCGTTTACAGGTTTGCACTATTGCTATACTCCTTTTATCTCGTCATGTGTCGGTTTTTACTTTTGCAAAATTGGTCAAATTGTTAAGTTGCCTTCAAATTTCGTTTCATGGGTACTCTGATGGTAAAGAATCAAGTTGAGGTTGTTTGTTGTGAAGCTAAACCAGAACAAAACAAACCCAGTATATCCCATTTGAAAGCAGGGTCTGGGAGGTGTAGGACTTAGGGACGGACCCAAAAAAATTTCAAATGGTAGCACCATTTGAGTATAAGAAATAGATATAGAGGTACTTTTTGTAGATAATTATTGGTTTGTTGGTTAGTTCATTGTTTTTCATATGCGAGGTCTTGTGTTGAAGTCTTTTATTACAATTTTTTTTCCAGAAACATAATAAATCTAAAATTAGAGAAAATGAAACTAACGGGATTCGAACTCGGGTTTGGGGTGGAAGAAAAGTCTTTCAAACCAACTCTACTAAGGAAATTTGTGTCCTCATTGTAGTTTCAAAATATATACGGTGGCACCCAACAAATTGATACGGGTGGCACTTTTCACAACCCTGTAACTTTTTACACCATGACGGGGGAACGAAATGGTGGCGCGTGTCACCACAAAACCCCCTGCGTCCGTCTCCGCATATACTTTACCTTGAGCCCTACGGGGTTGAGTGGTTATTTTCTTGAAGACCCTCAGGCTTACTTATATAGGGATGAGATCGGAACCTGACTGCTTGGTACTGAAATTTTTTGGGACTAAATGTAGGACCCAAAATAGAACCCTATGTACCGGTTTGGTTTCGGTTTTAGGACGGAAAAATCGATACTAGGACTACTTAGGACGGGAAATATTAAAGTGCATCAAATGTGTATCAAAACCAATTGCAAACCAAAATATTTTCATAATGTTTCAAAACCAATCCCGAACAATCAAAAGTTCAATAATCAAATGTATGTAGGGGTACCCATTTTTTGATGGTTAGGTAGGGGTACCGATTTTCTGGATACTTATGGAGAAAGTTTGGGTGGTCTAGGAGATGATATATCTTAATTAGAAAAGGATAAGGTTAGCTTACTTAGGAGATGATATGTATACTTAAGGAATTAAAAGAAATTGTCTCTTAATATTCCGGTTTGATTTTGGCTTTTTCGGGAAAATCCCAGCACCGAATCCCGGTTTTGTTGAATACTTAGAACCGAAAACCGGATCGAATACATAGTATTGGATCGGGAAAATGGTCCTCAAGGCTCATCCATATACTTATACCTTGGGTTTACTGGGTTGTTTGTAGTGGAAAGGCGGCTTATGGGATGATGAAAGACATGGCACAAAATCCGTCCAAGTGGGAAAACCGAAAGATCCTCTTTATACACACCGGAGGCCTCCTCGGTTTGTTCGACAAAGCCGAAGAACTTGCCTCATCGGTCGGAGGATGGCGTAGAATGGACATCGATGAGTCAATCCCACGAAAAGATGGCACGGGCAAAATGTTTTGAAACCGGTAGCAATTCTCGCAACCGTCGGATGGCTTCGATGTGAGAATTTAGCATATTGTGAAATGAAGTGTTTGTACTTATGGTTCACAAAGGTGTAATTATGGGAATTTAGGTGTTTTTATTTCTTTTGCAATGAATGTAAAAAAGGCCATGAATTTGAATTTATAAAGGATGGATTGGTGTTTGTGGCTTTTAATTGACAAATAATTGCAAGAGGATTCAATAAAAGTTGGGTTTCAACTCTTGTTAAGAGTTTCAGTTTTATGCTTATTTATTTAATCTGTAACTATAAGAATATAAAATATAGGCATTAAAAGTAATTTGTAAATATTTATAGTATTTAAAAAAATATAAAGTAAATTAAATAAGTAAATTATAAGGCTATAAAATATGAAAAAAAATGCCTTGCATATAAGTGGAAAATGGAATCCTTAATGGAAATCTAGGTAAGCTTTGGCTACAAAGTGATATGTGATGTCTTTCAGTGTTGTGGCGGATTGATTATCGTTCGGGGGGTTTATAGCGTTCTAACTGAGTTTGAGCCTTTCCGTATGCATGTCTGATGACATTTAAGTGGGGCTATGTTTAGCCCCCAAAATTGCCGACGATTAGTCGGACTTTGGCCCGGACACCCTTAAAAAAAATAGTGATATGAGTTCAAAAATGTTTATAAAGTGAAAAGAGTTTGTGAGATTTGTTATTTCTGTAAATTTCCTTTTTCTATTAGGCCATGCATATCCAACCCTCCTAACCCTCTCAACCCCACTGCCACATCAGCTTTTCTTCAACCCTCCCATTGACCCTCTGGAAGACTGAAACCCTCTCTAATTAGTACTCAAGCCTCTCAACCCTCTCATTTAATTAAACACACCCCTCACACATACCACACATACAACACAAGCCGCTATGAGCCGTTGGGCAACCCTCTAGCCTCTCGAACCCTTCGAACCTGCCAGTCGTGTAGTGGAACCCGTCGAACCCGCTGAGCCCGACGGGTTCAAGCCCGCGGTACGCATGGTCTTATATGCTAGTAATAAGGCTGAATTTAAAATTTGTTATAAAAAATCTAATATTTAATAATCAATTTAAAAATCTTAACGAAATATATTATACTTCATTATTACGATGTTTAATAAACATATTATATTAATATAAATTATTTTAACTATGCTATAAAATGTTGTAATCGATTAATTTTTCATTACCTTTTTTTTATCGTCGTGCATTTTCCATCTATCTGATCAGCTAGTCTTTACAAAAGATAATTTATCCATCAACTAAATTAACAACCACTAATTAGCTTATACAAAAGGTTCTTTTTCAAAGGTCATTAAACTTTTTCTCTAATTGTTTTGTTTTATACATTAAAAGTTTTAGGTGGTGTTTGTTTACCTCTTAACAGTTTCATTAAGAGGCAATCTCTGAATCGTTAAGAGGGTGAATCCTGTTTGGCAAAAAAATGAACTGTCTCTTAAACATTGTTTGGTAAAAATAAGCTAACTTATAAGTTAGTTTATAAGTCACTTATAAGTCATGTACATGTTTGGATGACCATAAGTTAGCTTATAAGTTAACTTATAGGCTAGCTTTTTGAAAAACTAGTCTTCACTAACCTTTTGGTGACTTATGAGACTTTTTATTTTTTTATTCCAAATATACTTTTGCTAAGTTTTATACTCCTAATTTTTAAACATGTTTTTTTTTTGTCATTTTACAATCATAAGCTATTATCAGCTAGTTTTTACCAAACGCAACTTATTCATCAGTTAGCTTATCAGTTATCAGCTAACTTATCAGTCACCAGCTACCTTATCAGTCATAAGCTACCTTATCAACTAGTTTGCCAAACATAGCCTTAATGGTTCCAAAACCCTCTAAATGGTTTAGGATCCTGGATGTCTCTTAACCATTCAGAGTCCTGATTTCATTCTCAACAATTACCAAACCACCATATTTCATTTTGTACTATATTATAAGAACCTCTTAATCATTCTGACGACTTAATCATCTAGCACCAAACTATTTAGCAACCTACAAACAATAAGTATCTTAAAGTTAGACTCCTCCAAATAAAAACAAAAATAGGGAATCTTACTTCTTCTAATATAACTTGTGATAGAATCATGGGGTTTTTGGTCAATTTATGTTAAAAAGAATAGTTTGCTTAAAATCTTGGAAGAAGAAGTTTCCCAAGAGAGTACGTAACTCACAAGGCTGCCAGCCCAACAATTAGATCAAGATGCCCCTCCTTTCTTTATTATTATTATTATTCTAATCCCAATTATTAGAAAGAGTAAATTACACAATTGACCCTTATGGGTTTGTTCAAAATCCGGATATGATCCCGTCTTTTGAAAAAAGTACGTTGAGCGTCCATTTGGTTTGCATCTCGTTGCGTTATGGGTTCCTGTTCCTAACGGATTTAACACTGATCCGTTAACTTTAGGGCATTTGAGTCATTTTACTATGTTTTTGCCTTTTTCCTATTAAATCGTTTTTTCTTGTCTGTCTGTTTTTAATATATTTAAATATACATTATATGGATACGGTGTAGGTATATATATATGCCCACACATAGCGATGCATGCATGTACATCCCACTTGCCTCCTCCCCCTTTCCCCTTGCGCCTCTGGTGATTTAGTGAGCATCTCATTCTCTAATAGATTCTCTTTCCTAAAGTCGTAGATTTTTCTGACTGTTCCACTCAACCACAAGGCCAAAACCTTCACCTCATGACCGTTAAATACCTACGAAGTTGGGTCATAAAAAAGACAAGGCAATAGAAATGGTCAAAAGTATTGTAAAGACATAATTTCAAAGTCAACAATTTCGGATTCAATGGGATAGGTGGTTACTTAGCACCAACAGGGGTCACACAAACTATACACATGTATGTTGTAATTTTACAAGGACCTTGAGATGGGATGAAAACCGTGTGTTGGTGGCGGAGGAATCAGTGAATAAAGAATAGACGGAAGAACACTATGCGGGAAACGTAGAAGCAGGGACGAAACACATGTTCCGATCAAAGGTTTAGACTTCTTTTTTCAATTTTTTGAAAGAAAAATTAAACAGTCAAATTGACCAAACTCCACCCGTAAGTTAACGCATCGAAGTTAACTCCGTTAAAGACCAGGACCCCCCAGAACATAACAAAATATAAACCACAAGAATGCTCGATATACAACCACAAGGTTTTGTGGTGTACCGGTTAAGGGTTTGTGGGGGATGCGGTTAGTAAATAATAACCCACCTATCCAGCGTTCCAATCGAGACGTTAACAAACCTGTGGCCACTAGGGATTTCCTCAGGGGCTGCATGTCTAGCAGACACACTGCCGGATCAGTCTAGGCTACGGTCTAAAATACCTTAAAAAATTGCTCAAATACACTTATTTTAAGAGAATGACCTTATCCAAATTCTATAACCAAACCACAAGGACCTAAATGGTAATTCACTCCATATAAATAATTAAAACCCATTTAACTCAGATTCCAAGATATTCAATTTCACCATCTTCTTGAATTTCCTCCATAATCTTTAACTTCACCTTTTCTTTCTTTCTTTCTTTCTTCCTGGGTATTATGTCTTCTTCACTCGGGTTAACCCATCTCAATGCCTTCAACCCCACCGGCCTCTCTTTCCCGGCGGCCCGCCGCCGTAGCTCCACCGCCGGCGGTGGCCGTAATTTCAAGATCTTTGCCTCCGATTCCAAACAACAAGAGCCTGATCTAAGCGTCACAGTCAATGGGTTGCATATGCCCAACCCGTTTGTAATCGGGTCGGGTCCACCCGGAACCAATTATAGAGTCATGAAGAAGGCCTTTGATGAAGGCTGGGGTGCAGTCATAGCCAAAACAGTAATTTGATCTTTTTTTTTTCTTCTTCTTATTATTCTTGATTTAATTGATGAATTTTATTTGATTTTAAAGAAAGTTTAAGTTTTATAAATTGGGTAAAAGTTTCATCTCTTTATGGGAAAATGGGTTAATGTGATTAAGGTTTAAGAAGTCTACAAGTAAAAAGAGTGATCTTGAATTTGAAGTTTGACTATTGGAAAAGTCAAACTTGTTGTTAGTATTCACATGTGAATATGTGATGTGGGATCATTTGTTAGATCAGAGAAAGATTTGATTAAAGGATATTGTATTTGGATTCACATGTGAATGTGGTGAGGGATCTTTGAAGGATTCATAGTTGGATCTTTTTCTTTATTGTGAATGAATCTTTGATTGGGGTCGAAATCGCGAAAAGGGGATCAAGTATTGGACTAGATTAAGTTAAATTTAGTTAGGGTTCTTGAAAATTTGGAGAATTTAGTGTAATTATTGATCATTGTTTTGATTCATCATGTGAATATGTGATGTAGGATCATTTGTTAGATCAAAAAGAGATTAGATTACAAGGATATTGTGTTTGGATTCACATGTGAATGTGGCGAGGGATCTTTGAAGGATTCATGGTTGGATTTTTTCTTCTTCTAAAGATGTTTATTTGTAAATGGATCTTTGATGGGGTTGAAATCGCGAAAAGGGGATCGAGTATTGGACTAGATTAAGTTAGTTCAATAAGTTAACTTTAGTTAGGGTTCTTGAAAATTTGGAGAATTTAGTGTAGTTATTGATCATTGTTTTGGTTCATGATGATGATCTGTGAATGGGTTCAAGAACACAAAAGGGTATCTATTATTAAACCTCATTAGCCAACTTAAAGTCCTCAATTTCAAGATTTTAGTGTAATAATGAAGCTTTGCTTTGATTCATAATCATGATCTGTGGACTGTGAATGGGATCAAGATCCGAAAAGGGTCCTTCAATTTAAAAGATTTTAGTGTAATAATGGAGCATTGTTTTTGGTTCATTATGATGATGAATGATGATATGATCTGTGAATGGGTTCAAAATCCCAAAAGCTTTCTTCAATTTTCACGATTTTTGTGTAATAATGGAGCATTGTTTTGATGTAAGATGATGATCATCTACGAATCGGTTCAAAATCCCAAAAGGGTCCGTCAATTTTCAAGCATTTAGTGTAATGATGATGGATCGTTGTTTTGATTCATGGTGATCATCATATGTGAATGGTTTCAAGATCCCAAAAGGGTAATTTTCAAGATTTTAGTGTAACAAACATGGATCATTGTTTTGATTCATGATGATCATCATCTGTTAATGGGTTCAAAATCCCAAAAAGGTCATTCAATTTTCAAGATTTTAGTATAATAATGAACCATTTTCTTGATTCATGATGATTATCATATGTGAATGGGTTCAAAATCCCAAAAGGGCCCTTCAATTTCCAAGATTTTAGTATAATAACGGATCATCATTTTAATTCATGATCAACATCATATGTGAATGGGTTCAAAATCCCAAAGGGTCCTTAAATTTTCAAGAAATTTTAGTGTAGTAACGGATCAATGTTTTGATTCATGATGATCATCAAATATTCATATGTGAATAGGTTCAAAATCCCAAAAAGGCCCTTCAATTTTCAAGATTCTAGTGTAATAACGTATCATACTCCCGATTCATGATCCTGATCATCATCTTTGTTGATCAATTTACGTTTCTTCTAATCAAGTTCCTAACTTTAATCTGCAATCTTCAGGTGTCACTAGACGCTGCAAAAGTTATCAACGTAACCCCTAGATACGCCCGACTTCGAGCAGGAGCAAATGGCTCAGCCAAAGGGCAGATTATCGGATGGCAGAATATCGAGCTTATAAGTGATCGGCCTTTAGAAACGATGCTAAAGGAATTCAAACAATTGAAAGAAGAGTATCCCGATAGGATACTAATTGCGTCCATCATGGAGGAGTACAACAAAGCGGGATGGGAGGAGCTTATTGACCGAGTGGAGCAAACGGGGATTGTAAGCACATGATCGTCTTATTGATCTAGTTTTTGTAAACAATATATGTGGATTCTTGTTTACTTGTATATTAGTGGGCTTAATGGTTTAGGCGGCTTATTCGCTCAGCTATACATGAGGGCTTTTGTACGGCTTAATTGTTAAGCCAAAATGGGTATATGGAATAAGCCAGGACGCCTTAATTTAAAAAATGCCAAAATATAATCCAACCCTCTTGCTTTGCTCCCTCAACCCGTCGGTCCATGTCCCTTAGTCATATTAATTTATCCAGACAGACAACTTAATCCATATAGGACTTGATGGAAAAAGGAAAAAGTAAACAAACCCCTAAACCTTTCTTGCAATCCGAGTGTTTTCTTGGAAATGTTGAAATCATGTGAGACCATACTGTTTTCGTGAGACCCGTGAGGCCA
Organism: Carthamus tinctorius; assembly: GCA_001633085.1. Taxonomy (NCBI): domain Eukaryota; kingdom Viridiplantae; phylum Streptophyta; class Magnoliopsida; order Asterales; family Asteraceae; genus Carthamus; species Carthamus tinctorius. Next base: position 2,516 of record LUCG01189202.1, on the reverse strand, counting down.
CAAAACAACATGTTACTGAACCTTCATAGCAAAACACAGCGGAGGTACAAAAAGACCTTGAACATTCAGTGTGCTTTTGTGTCTCATGAAAACAAGTGGGTCCCACGAGAACCCGACCCTCGAGTGGGATATACTAGGTTTGTTCCATTGTTTGCTTACCTAAGTGCATTTGCATTCATATATCGTTCTTTAGTCCTTTTCATTTCATAATTATTTCGTATATTGTCTTAGGATGCTATTGAAGTCAATTTCTCTTGCCCCCATGGTATGCCCGAGAGAAAGATGGGTGCCGCAGTTGGGCAAGATTGCGATCTATTGGAAGAGGTTTGTGGATGGATCAATGCAAAAGCAACGGTTCCCGTTTGGGCAAAAATGACTCCAAATATCACGGACATTACTCAGGTTCGATTACGGGTTCTTGTAGATGGATTCAGTTAAATGACCTTAAATGAGTTTTCAATTAGAATCATGATCTTTATAACCTTCTCGTGTTAAACACCCCACCCCTGTAAAAAATATTGAAAAAAACACACATTAAGCTCCTACCGAAAGTGGAGCATAGTGCTTGATCTCGCACAGGGTGCGTTTGGTACGTGGGACAGTACAAGACAGAACAAAAACTTATTGAAAAGTGCGACATTTTGACAAGACCGAGTGGGACAGTACATTTATTTATCTCATCCAAAATAGGTGGAATAGAATCAGGAAGACGTGACAAGATTGGTAAATTACTAAACTACCCCTGTCAAATTACAGTACAGGACAGACCAAAAACTTATTATCCCGTGTTTGGTGCGACATTTCGACTGGGACAAGACAAGACCGAGTGGGACAAAAGTACATTTATTTGTCCCACACTCCCACCAAAATAGGTAGAACAAAATCAGGAAGATGTCACAAGATTGGTAAATTACTAAACTGCCCCTGTCAAACTATAACTCTAAAACGTCGCACAAAATTTCACCCGTCCATCTTACTACCTCACTCGTTATTTGTTATCACTACCTCCCCACGTCAGGATTGGGTAATTTACGCGTCTTCGTCTACTGCCTTCCTTGGATGTGGTAGCCGTTTCTGAGTACCATCTGCTCCATATTATCTTTCAGATGATATATAGTAGATGTTTCTTTTAATTTAAATGTCTTCTCGGAAACAACCTCCCGATCCTTTAGGTAGAAGACATATCTGCATACATCCCACCCCCAAACCCTACTTCCAAATACTGAGTCCGTCTGGTGTTTCTTTTTGGTTATAGCCCGCTAGAGTGGCTCTGAAATCGGGATGCGAGGGTATAGCGGCAATCAACACGATCATGAGTGTTATGGGGATTAATTTGAAGACATTACATCCGGAGCCGTGTGTCGAGGGGTTAGTATAAAAAATAAAACGTGTTCTTTCGTAACTTCTTTTTTTTTGCTTCGGAAACTGTATTTAATTTTCTTGCATGACTCAGATACTCGACTCCCGGAGGCTATTCTTCAAAGGCAGTCCATCCAATTGCACTTGGGAAAGTAATGAGCATCGCACAAATGATGAAATCGGAGTTTCGAGATGGGGATTATTCGCTTTCCGGGATCGGAGGCGTCGAGACGGGCGGTGATGCGGCTGAATTCATTCTTCTCGGGGCGAATAGCGTTCAGGTTCGGTCCCGATTTACGAAAAATCGTATTTTTTTTAATCTCGTTAAGGTTTTTACTCTCATTTGCACAATAACTTCGTAGCTTAATGTTTCTCGAGCTCGAGTCGATCTCGAACAAAAAATAAAACTCGTTTGACTTAACGAACTAAGCTTCGTAACACCGATGTTTGACTTGGCTCATATGAAAACTCGGATTAAATTCTGTCATGTATGGATAAAGTTGTTTGTGGATCAACGTGTCTGTATAGATTGGAAAGGTTTTTGTCTGGGAGAGCTTTTTCAGTAGATGGAAGCAACCGTGTTTTTTAATCGGGAGGGGCAAATTTGGAAGGAAAAAAAACTTTTGACTTTCTGCATAAAGCTTCCTCCTAAAAGCTTATTGAATAAGCCACTTTTTTCCTTTATTATTAAGCCAATATCATACACTCATGTATAGCTGACTGAATAAGCTGTGAGTCTCATTAAGCTCATTAAGTTGTTTAACAAACGGACCCTTTAAGATAAATTTCTCCATTTCATAATTAAGGGTAGAATTGGAAAGTAGACACTTGTTTTTTTTTACAGTGGGCACTTATTTTGAGACAAACTAAAATAGAAATGCATATATTTATTTTAGGACGAATTTAAAAATCCAGTGTTGGTTTATGATTGTAGGTTTGCACGGGCGTGATGATGTACGGATACGATCTCGTATCAAAACTTTGCTCGGAACTCAAAGACTTCATGAGAACTCACAACTTTTCGACTATCGAAGAATTCAGAGGGTACGCAGTTGACATTCACAATTTTCGTTAATTTTTTCATACCCGAAACCCAGGGGTGTAAGCGAGCCGAGCCAACTATGCTCGAGCTCGGCTCGTTTAAGCTCATAAAGCTC
>LUCG01189117.1:0-10195 GCA_001633085.1 Carthamus tinctorius | reverse complement strand
TTTTTTTCTTTCTCTCTCTCTCTATATATATATATAGAGAGAGAGAGAGAAAAAAAAATTCATTTAAAAACCACAATAAGAGTAAAATCGTACAAACCGATGGTTTCATAGCTTAAATCAACGAAATTGGTTCAAGAAATTGTTTAATATAATGAATATTTTTAATATAATTTATTTTTTTGATTGAAACTGTGTTATATTTCGGTGTTTTTTTATGTAAAAGTGAAAAAATTGCATAAGGACGTAATCAATAGATATTTCATTTTAAGAAGTCGAAGTGTTAAGACCACTAAACCATATAGACTAAATATGTAATTCACTCTAATTATAATTATATTTATCGTAATTGTTTAACTATTAATCAACTAAAGTTTTTTAATTGTTAATGTATATCTAACAATAAAAGAATATAAATAAACGAACTAGATATTTGTTATTTTTGTTCGTTTAACTAAATGAATAAGAAAACTTGTTCATGTTTGTTCAGGGTTTACTTCTCCAAAATGTATTCAACTATACTTAAAATATTATTGACTGTATCCAACTAAAAAAGATGCTATTGAATGTATCAAACATTATTTTGAGCTTATTGTGTTTCAAAATGACCGGTAACCGGGTTAGCCGTTAAACCACCACTGCCGACCACCACCGCCGACCACCACCGCAAACCACCATCGAAAACCATCACCACAAACCACCACCGCAAACCACCATCGCGAACCATCATCGCAAACGACCACCGCCGACCACCACCGCTGACCCACAACCACCACAAACTACCGTCCGCAGTTGTCGGTAACCGATCACTACAAGAAAATGGGGCTTTAGAGAAGAAATTTTTAGAGAAGGATTTGGAAGCGTAACTAAAAGTGACTTTTAGAGAAGGAATTACATAACAAATATGAAAAATGTAACTAAATGTAAGTTTTTCCTCCCTAAAACGCACTTAAAACCCTCCCTAAAACTTTTTCCTACCGTTATATAGGGAAGGTTGTTGACGGAAGTAAAAACTTCTCTAAAACCTTTAGAGAAGCTTTTCAAGCTTTTGAATACAAAAGAAAATCTTCTCTGAATGTTATTTTTCTTGTAGTGGATTAAGCAGGTTACCATATACACAATATGCTCAAAAATAATGTTTGATATATTCAATAGCATCTTTTTTAGTTGGATAGACACAATGACATTTTGGGTGTAGTTGAATACATTTTTGAAAAGTATTCCCTTTATTAAATTAACAAACATAAACGAATTTCCCATCGGTTCGTTGAACATTTGGTTCTACGACTGTATTTCTTCGAAGGCAAAAAAGAAAAAAGTACTCTAGCATAGTGTGACTTCGTAGAATTGACTAAGTGTTACGGTGAGGCTGTGTCTGGAGCTATTAACCTTTTGATGTTGGTTAAAATATTATATGCAATAACACAATTCGAAGTAAAATATTATATACAATTGCAATTTTTAAAAGTTAAAGTACATACAATAACACATTTTAAAATTGGATACACACAATAGGAATATGAATAAAGTTGATTACATTTCGATGTAGTTTATCCTATAATATAATGGGTTGATTTCTCTATAACACCAAATTTTCAATCTTGTTTAAATTGGGGGAAAGAAAACTCATTCCTATTTTTATTCTCTCCCATCTTCATTTTTATTCCTATCTTTGTTTCCCTGCATACATGAATCAAATATACCCTTAATTTGTCATATAACTTGATATCCGAAAAGCATACTTTGATTTGGTTTAGTGCAAACAAATATTACCACGGATATCACACTCAAATTGAGAAGGGGATTGTAGCGACTTTGTTCAAATACATATAACAAGTGTGGGAGATGGACTCTGACCCTTTTGTTGGCTAGTTTCAGTCGCTAAGTCAGCCCTGAAATGCTTGCTCAAATGTGGTATCTAGAGATCCGGTTCCGTGTGGGGTTAATTGGTTGTAATTGCCCATAATCAATCTTTAACAATTTGATAAAGTCTACTTGTCACAATTTTCCTGTTCTCAATATTGGAGTTCTGAGAGATATTTTCCATCAAACAAATTACAGACCGATGTTTTAACGATTAACTTTTTGTTTTTTATTACTATTTAATAGGTAAGTCGTTGGTGATATTTTAAGTTACCGATAGTCATGTCATCGGCAAAAACATTTTTTTGTGAATGAACCGACGGATTAGTGTTGTTGGTGATGTTTACTTGTTTTAAAAACGTAATACTCCATAAATGATACATACTTTCAGCTGAAAGATCTAGATCTACAATGCAGGAGCTAGTGGTTCATTTACTTCAGAAATCGAAGAAGTAGATTCTTTCTTTTCTGCCGACGGAGAGGATGAAGGTGCAAATAAATTTAGTCGATTTAACTTATCCATCCAATTAGTATGCTTTGGTTTTTTGCAAACTTCTACCATGCATGGTTTTCCTCAACCTAAAGTTTCTGGATCTGAAACAATTTATGTTTAATTAATTCAAACTAAATGATGGATTAATGCAGAGGATGAGGCTTTGATAGCTCAGCTGCATGCGGATTTGGCCAAGATACAAGAGAAAATACGTAAGCAACTAAAAGGTTTTGAAAATGAGAAGCTTTAATGTATGTGTGCATGATTGTTTGTTAGACCATCTTTACCCGTAGACTGTCAATCCAATCGCCACATTAGCTTTCCACTATCTTACCCAAATCAACCCAATCTAAGGGGCCGTTTACTCATCACTTAGTCGGGTAAGTACTTACCAAGTCATATTACGTTATCGGAAGCACATTGCAAGGATAAGAATCTTACCCCGGTAAGAGCGAAGACAAGGATGAGAGTCTTACCCTGTAAGTGAGCGTTGTCATCTCTTACCACGATTAGCACTTACCGGGTAAATTGTTGCGTACGATACGTTTTTGTGAACTAAAATCTTACTCGGTAAGTAAGTAATAGTGTTGAATTTTGTTGATAAGTACTGACTCGGGTAAGTGTTTGGTAAACGGGTAGACTCTCAACCCAACAACATTTTATTTTTAATTTTTTTAATTATTNTATAATTAAAAATTACACTAAAATTATAAAAACATCTAAAAAAATTACATTAAATTTAATTTCGGGCATTCACATGGGATGCCCACACGTGTTCGGTTAAATCGGTATGAAGGTTGGCGTGCGTCTTTGCATTTTTAACTTGGTTGACGTTTATTGCTCGGTTTTCTTCGGAGATAGTTACTTCAATATCTTCCGCTAAAACCTCGGTCAATTATAATGCGACCATCCTTCGTGAATCATGTTGTGTAAAATTATGCAAGTGTACATAATATACCTTAATTTCTTATGTGTCCATACTCGTGCCGAAGTATTAATAATGTGCCATTTTTCTTGAAGCACCGCGAAGGCCCGTTCAATGTCTTTCCTAGCCGATTCCTGACGTTCCTTAAACTTGATCCGTTTAATGTCCGTTGGCCACTTAAATGCTTTGACGAAAGGCGCCCACTCCGGATAAATTACGTCGGCGAGATAGTATCCGTGTTTGTACCGTGTGCCATTCACAGAAAACAAACTATCAGGTGCTTTATCTTCGAACAAGTCGTTGAATATCGGTGACTGATCTGCAACGACTATGTCGTTTGTGGCAACCGGAACTCTGAAGAATGCGTGCCAGATCCATAGATCATGTGATGCGACCGCCACTAAAATTACTGATGGTCCAGGATGATCACCTCTATGGTGTTGACCCCTCCATGCTACGGGACAGTTCTTGCAATCCCAGTGCATACAATCTATGCTACCAAGCATGCCGAGTAAGCCATGTCTTTGTTCATGCAACGTGTACAACGCCTGAACATCATTAGCAGTAGGCTTTCGTAAATATTTTCGCCTATAGAGGTGAATAATACCTTGGCAAAAATTTTCTAAGCACTCCTTTGATGTCGTATCGCCCATCCTCAAGTACTCGTCGATAGCATCTGCAGTCCCGTACGCTAATTGTCGGATAGCAGACGTACATTTTTGTAGCGGAGAAAACCCCTTAACACCTCTTGCATCGCACATTTGCTTGAAATAATTAAACTCCCTCTCAAAATCGTCAACTATCCTAACGTATAGTCGTCGGGTCATACGAAATCGCCGTTGGAAGTCGGTGTCGTTATATACCGGGTTATCAGAAAAGTAGGCAGCCATAAGTTTATCATGTGTCTCTACTCGACCTCTCTCTTTATTCGGGCTTCTCGATCGTAGAGTCGACGTTCCTTCATTATTATCAAGGATTGGACGGACCGCTTCTTTCGCAACAACAATGGAAAGTCGAAAATGTTTATCGATCTCATTTTCACTTTCATCCTCTGAGAATGGTGGTGGTGATGAAGAAGATTACATGTTTTTGTAGAGAGAAAGATATGGAAAGAAAGATTTAGAATGAGATGAGATGAGATTGAAAAAAAAATAGCCGTTGGGGAGTGGGGTGGGGTGGGGTGGGGTGGGGTGCGTCTTTGAAATCGGCAAGCAGGAACTGAGCCAACGCCAAGCCTATCGGCCTTGGCAGTGTTGCCGATGGACCTGATCGGCAAAACGTGAACCCGATCGTGAACCCGACGCTGGCTGCGGATGGTCTTATCCTTATGTCATTCTTCTAATAATCGAAAAGTGGTTTCTACCTAGCTAGTTGCATGAGATCCAACCCACTACACTCACACACACTCGTATCATAACCCATCAACGGCCAAAAGCTATATTTTTTTAAAGTAAATCAATCATGACTATAGCAAAATTCGGTTATTAGAATACTTTACGGAACTTAAGGTTTTATAGCAACAAACAATAGTTAATCATATATAAAAATGTTACAATAGATTTATATGACGTTACAACATGTTCACTTCTTGATGCGGGTCGAGCCGTGGAGGAGATGACCTTGAAGTTTCTAGAGGCCCATGATTGGGGAACAAACAGGGCCGGCTTCAAAAGGGCATAACTTTCGCTCCGGGTGTCCGTTTTGGACGGTCTACCTGTCAAATCGAAGCTTGAGACAGGGTGTACGCTGTCGGACTTTTCGACCCCCAAAAACGCTGTTTAAACTACTTTTTGGACGTTTTTCGTGTTTTTTGGCCTTTTGGGCTTTTATTTTGGGCCTTTTGTGTTTAGCCCGTTGCTTTTATTAGGCCCGTTTCGTTTTAATTCTCCTATTTAAGTATCAGTTGTGTAATGTGGAAGACTAGATCATTAATCAGAAACTTTCGATTTTCCCTTCCAACTTTTGAGCTCTCGAGAGAATTCAAATTTTGAAGCCTAAGGTTTTGGATTTTATCGAATCTACAAGCCTTAGAAGAGACTTACACGGGTATTCGTAGAATCAAAGTGTTCAGTCTTAGTTTCATCTGTGTATCCACTGCATCACTTCTTCAGGTTAATTTTAGGATGACGTGTCAAATCAAATATTTATAGCATACTTTTGTTTAATTATAAGATTTGTTTTCCGAAATAATGTTGTATAAATTATTTGATATAACACTTAATTTTAAAACATTTAGACATTCTATAAACTCAATTTTGTCAAAGAACCACATGAGGGCATGCTTTCAATTTTGTCAAAGAAGCACATGAGGGCATGCTTTCAATTTTGTCAAAGAAGCACATGAGGGCATGCTTATATTAACTATATAGTAGAATCTGCCACTTAAAATTGATGGATTAGAGCTAAATCCAAGGGTAAAATCTCTGCCTCATTGCCAAATATTGTTCTTCATTATTATGAAACTCTAACTAAAGCATTATTTAAATTTCTTTGAGTGGTCTGGATAAAAAAAGTATGATCGGTTGATGCATGCAGGCACCAGTCACACGGTTGAAAGGAGGCACTTGCTGTATAGAAGTTCTGTTATCAAAAGCTCTATCGGTGAGGGTTTGACTATAATTAAACTTGGTTATTGCAATATTCAAGTCATGCTAGAGTGAAGTAAAGTTTTTGGTGAAGGTTAAATTAGGCAAGTCATTCATCACCAAGAGGTATTTACTGAATAAAACAATATTTCTTCGTACTTTCTCTGTCATACAGCACTAAAAACAGAGAAATACAGCCCGTACTTGCGACTGTACAGAGCTACACTTGATGGCGATTGGGAGACCACCAGAGAAGTTATAGAGCACGATAACGAGGCAGTCACTGCTGAAATAAATCATTTTTACGAGACAGCACTACACATTGCTGTAGAGGCTGGAAAATCGCACCTTGATTTTGTGAACAAGTTAGTTCAGGTTATGGAACACAAGGATCTTGAAGTCAAAGATAACCAAGGTAACTCTGCGTTGTGCATGGCAGCCATTGTAGGAAACACCGGAGCTGCCAGAATCCTGGTGGGGAAGAACCCTGGTTTGGTCTACATCCTCAATCACTACAAAAATCTACCGGTACATGAAGCAGCTTGTCATGCACACAAGGAGACGCTTGCGTATCTTCGTCAAGTTACTGATGCTAACACCTATCCTTATCCCTATAGTGGGGAAGTTGGTTTTACACATCTTCTTGACCTCATCAGTGCTGAATTCTACGGTTTGTATATCGATCTAGCTTACCTACCATATATGTTCGATCCATGGTACTTAATTAGTTGGCAATAATATGTAAATGTACCTGGAAGTGGATCCTCTTGTCCCAAGTGCTCCATTATGTGTATTATATACTTACTTGATGCACATTAATATATACCCAAGTACTGTAAACACAAAATTAAGGGAAAGAGTCCAAGTCATTCCATATATGTATGATCGATACAACCATCATCAGTGTCAGATAATTCATAACTATTGTTATATTACAGATGTAGCAGCAGATCTGGTTACAAAGTATCCTCAATTAGCAACAACAGAAATTAAAGGACTTGTACCCCCTTTAGTCATCATGTCTAATCAAGCTTCAGCATTTCCCAGTGGAACTCGTCTTGGCTTATTGGAGCGTCACGTATATTCTGGTTAGTTGCCGTTTTTCTTATGTACTACTACTAATATAAGACACCAACAATAATTACAACAAGTCCCAACTCTCCTCATTTAATTTTCTTTAATATGTATGTCTTCTTTATTCCTCACGATAAGCAAGAGTTCAATTTCATTTTCCGAAAAGTATCATCATACAGCCATATGGATTCTTACTTATATTGATGGTTTGCATGCTCACTTCTAGTTCTTCAAGTAAAGTTTGACAAGACAAATGCGCATAACAACGGGGATATTGATCGAAATACATCTAGCCATCCTCGACCAAACAGAATGCAAGTGTATGCCAGTATTCGTTTCAAAGCTAGTAAGTTACAGTTTCCCTACCAACTTCATGTTTCATAGTAATGCTATACATGAACACATAAACATAAGTGCGAGTGGCAAATTGTAAGCATGCACACTGAGGGTGTCGTTTGGTTGTAATTTTTTTTTTCCTAACAAAAAATTCCAAAGAAAATGAAAATTTAGAAAACGCCTTTGATTCATTCAGTTTTCCAAGAAAATGAATTTTTTTTTTGTTTTCTAAGTCTAACTTCTGTGTAAATTAGAAAAACTGATTTTAATAGTTTTCCAAAATTTTCCAAAATGGAAAACGAAAACTACACCATTTCAACCAAAAGCGTTTTCTAAAATTTTCATAGAAAACTGAAAATGAAAACTCAACTCCATTTTTTGAAAACGTTTTCTAAAGAAATGACGCCTTGATGATCCGTTTTTTTATTTAATTTTTAATCAACATATCCACCTAATGCATGTCGGAAAGTATGCTTGCATCAATAACCTATGAACCTTAGAAAACGAGGGTTCCAAGAGGTAAATCATAAGTTTTAGAGCAACTATTATTTATCACTTGCTTCAAATTAATCTCAAATAGGAAGAGTGAAAAAAAGTTTGAACTGTTAGAATTGTAGATAAAAAGTCCTTACTTTTTTGCTCCTAACATTTAACAGCAACTTAGGTTTACCGTTGATTTTCAGTTAATTATTTTCGGTTATTTTTGGAGGGAAACTGATATTGGTAGGTTTTTGTTATTTTTTGGACCATTGCAACTTTTCATATAAGGTTGCACCTTTTCATGAAATGTTGCACCTCTTGGAAATTTTATTATAAATAAATGGTTTATGCCTATATTTTGGTTTGATCCATTCTTACATCTTCTTCACAATATCACAATCATATCACCAGAAAAACTTATAGGATCATTTTGCCTACGGTTCTTAAAACTCAAGGAGCTAGGTCATGGGAGGAAATTAGCCTAGTTCCATCAACGACCTAGTAGGGCCTTATATTCCTTAAGGATAGTGACATAATCACGTTCTCGTTTTATTGTTTTCATCAAATTGTTTCTATCCTCTTACTTATGTTCTAATAATAAGAACACCGAGGATTCAATTTGGCAGATGATTGTAACATTGACAGTTGTATTGTTTTTTGGGCAGTTTTCCAAAGGTTCCTTTTCGTGCTTTCAGAAGGCCTTGGTTTCATTGGTAAGACAACATTAATTCTTTTATCTTTTGTATAGAGCATCCATAACGATGAAGCCTTTAAAATTCTCACTTGATGCCTAATTTATATATCAACAAAATAAAAATCCCAACAAAAGTCAATAATCCAGGTTCTTACAAAAACCGCATATTCCATATCTTTTTATATATGATTAGACAACCATTGGATGTGTTTAATAATATATTATTAAACGTCTATATATAGTCAATATAACATGCGTTTAATCATATATGATTAAACTTGTGTATCATATGTCACATCACACTTCTCGCAAAATTTTTAGCTTCTCATTTGAACATGTCCCTATATATATGGGGGTCATTCATCGGAGAACTCAATTGTTTGTGGTAACCGTGAGGTCCAAGGTGAACCAGTCATTTCAATGATTAATGACCGGAAAAAATACCAAAGAAAACAACAATCGGGCGGTTATAGCCACATTAAATAAATAAAAACAATTAATATAATAAAATGGGTGGCCTAGATAGTACCAACATGTCTTAACCGTAGACCTAGGAAGCTGCATATGGTCAATCCCTAGACGAAGCGAGGCAACTGAGAAAATCGATCTTCTAACGCCGTAAGCCCTACTCGCAAGCAAATCGAAGGTAAGTTTTCCAACTCTTCAGCCTCCCTGCCTATCCAAAACTCAGGCCTCCAGTTCCAAGAGAATTGGTAACCGTTCTCTCGTCATCGACTAGTTGTTGATTTACCCGACAAAGAGGTTCCCTTTTCATCACAAAGGTCTTAGAAACCCCTCCGAAAGGGGACTCTCCTCGCACCATTTTTTTTTTCTAGAATTGCATATCATTCACGAACCTTGTAGTCTTTGATATCAGGTTGTCTAATGATAGATTAAGGAACGATAGATTAAGGTTGTCGAGACATCTGTCCACTAGAAGAATGTTAGCCCAAGGCCTAGAAAATCTTCCTAGCAAGCTCGTTCCTCCCATCCTCTCATTACTTTCATAGATGGTTGATATTACTTCCTTCTACAACCTGTTGTCATTGTTCCAGAACCTCCACCACCACTTGCCGACGAGAGCTATGTTAAGTGCCTTGAGGCTGCAAAACCCCCTGTTCTTTACTATTGAGCTATTTTTCCCATGCAATGCACACTACTTTTATCTCACTCGTGCACCCTCCCTAAGATAATTTATATCATATTCCTTCCAAAGTTTTGAGAACCTTCTTGGGATTTTGAAATGTGAGAAAACGTATAGGCCTAAACTACCTATAACACCTCAAATTTTCAAACCATAAATACTTTAATTAAATGACGTCACAATTCAAACAATTCAAAATTTTATTTCAAAACATCCGAAAACCATATGTATGACTAAAGATTACTGTCAAAATCGTTTAATCAAAAGTCGTAAAAATAAAACAGTTTGGTCACGAAAGCTGTTCGGAGTAAAGCTGCGGCTTTCCCATTATCGACACCCGAACTGTTACCTAAAAAAGGGAAAAATAGCAACGGGTAAGCGAAATGATTAGTGAGCACACACTATCCATACCATATTTCACATGCTTATACTGTCAATCACCGTGCCCTCAGTCTCTTATAAGCCAGGCTGACCATGCATGTAACTATCAATGATTGTGCCCCCGGGCTCTTGCGAGCCAGGCTGACCATGCACATAACTGTCCATATATAACTGTGCCCCCGGAGAAGAGCGAGCCAGGATGACCATGCACATAACTGTCCAT
>LUCG01189100.1:0-13386 GCA_001633085.1 Carthamus tinctorius | reverse complement strand
CCGGTAACCACCATCTCCACCGGCAACCACCACCACCAGCCAGAAATGAAAAAAAAAACATAAAAGGGTATCAAGGGGAAATATCATTCCTTAAACTTGAAGAGTTTGCTTATTTTCTACTTTAAAGAACGTCATAGAGAAGTTGTTGAAGCAATACAGAAAATAAAATATTCACTTTCTATATTTTAAAGATGCCCTAAAACCAACTCTAACGGGTTGTTTGGTAGTTGCTGAATGGTTTGTTGTTGGATGATTAAGAGGCTCTTTGTTTACTTCTTAACAGTTCCATTGATAGGCAACATCTAAATTGTTAAGAGATAAATCTTGTTTGACAAAAAAAACGGATTGTCTCTTAATGGTTCCAAAATCCTCCGAATGATTTTGCATCATGAATATCTCTTAACCATTCAGATCCCCTGATTTCATTATCAACACTTACAAAATCACCATATTTCATTTTGCATAAAAAACCTTTTAATCATTATGACCACTTAATGAAGCATGGTGGTTAGGTAACTGCGGAGAATGAAAATCAAGGTTCTGAATGGTCAAGAGACACTCATGAAGCAAAATCATTCGGTGAGTTTTTAAAATCATTAAGAAGCGGTCCATTTTTTCACATATTAAAAAAATATATATAAGAAAATGGAAATGTAAAATCTAAAATGAGATAAAGTTTATCTAGTTAACATTACACACGTGGTTTACATTTTACAGATATAACATTTAATTTTTAAACAAAAATATAAAAAAAGAAGAAAAGCTTAAAATTAGTGATTGGTAGAATTGAAAGCATTATCTGATTGAACCACACACACAAAATAAATTCCCCCAAATTACTCTCACCGTAATTATAACCAAATCCAAGCCCCATCCTCCATTGATAACCTTATTTATTCCTTCCATCCTCCATCTTCTCCAATCTCCCAATCTTCTTCTCTCTCTCTCCATTTCCGCCATGCAATCAACCTCACACTTGATGCTGTTGTTGTTAATCACAGATTCTCTCCACTGGTAAAATCTCCTCCGCCGCGTGTTGGCCGTCGGCCGAGCCGAGTCGAGTCGGAGTCTGCCATGACTCGGCGATGCTCTCATTGCAGCAACAACGGCCACAACTCACGCACCTGTCCGTCGTCTCGAGGAGGTGGAGGCGGTGGCGGAGGCGGTGGTGGTGTGAGGTTGTTCGGCGTTAGACTCACTGATGGCTCGATCATGAAGAAGAGTGCTAGTATGGGGAATCTATCGGCTTTGTATCCTCACTCGTCTTCTTCTCCGGCTGGCGTATCGCCTAACCCTAGCTCTCCCGCCACTTCCGACACCGTCGACGGTTACCTCTCCGATGATCCTGCTCACGCCTCGTGTTCCGCTAAGCGTCGTGCCGATCGGAAGAAAGGTTAGTTTTTAGGTTTTTTTTTTGTTAATTCGAGATTGAAAATTAATAGAATCTTATCTTATTTGATTGTTAATTTGTTATTGAAATGTGATTGGAGAGTATTGGATGATGATGCCTTCAACTACAGCGATAATATTTAATTGGTTTTATGAGATGATGATAATTAGGATCCTGATCGTTGATTTTATGATTTATCACATATTTATTATATGGTTTGGTTATATTTTATATTATCTTAGGTTTGTAAATTTAAATTAGATAAAGGTGATGTGGTCCTTTGGAGTGGATGGATGGATGGATGGATGTCTTTGCCTTTATCACCTTCGGTTTTGTTTTGACCATGTTTGTATGCTTAGTGGTTTGCCTTTTTGTTTTTGTTTGGCAAAACTAGAGTTCCTCATTGGGAAAAAACTGTTTTGAAACTAGTGTATATGGTTAAGAGACAGAATTAAAGAATAATTGGGCTGCATTCATAGGGCCTCCTCAGAAAGTACATGGCTCTTTGGTTTTCTAGCAATTTGTCTTATTTTCTGTCTATGCATCTAGCCGAGAATTCCGAACAAATGAAGCATTATAATTCTCAGAGGTTGGAATAGGTGTGATACTTATGGTATAACAAGTTGCAATTAAATATGGATGAATAGTCCCTGATTCTTTGACCAGGGGGGGCGTGGGGCGGGATTAACTGTTCTTTTAGGCTCTGATATAGATGGGAGGTTATCCAAATCCAACCATAAATGGGAATATTGATATATCTATCCTAATCAGTATCAAGTCATTTATGCCATAGAATCTATTTTAGATTTATAAAATTACATCTAAACCCCATGCTTGATAGTTACTCAATGGTCATGGATATGACCATATGGGTTGTATGGTTATTACATCTATTAGGATCAAAATTATCTCATTAGCGCTTAGTGAAAGAAGTAACTATTTAAGATCATCAGCTTACATAGGAATATAGGATATAAATTTGGCTGGACTTGGAACAAAATGTTAACAAAAAAAAACGTTTTTGGGTCATACCACTAGTACCCTTGAATACACCAAAATAAGCCGGTCTTATCCTAACACGTGCCATTTGTATCTCATAAGTGAAAATGATGGCCAGTTGGTTTGTGAAAACAGTGGAGATTATTTTATATGGCAGGGTGATGGGGGATTTCCATACAAAGTCAACTTTCGTTTGTATCATATCAAAGTGATTCAAACCACCTTGTTCTAAAACTGATTAACTAATATATTTTATGGTTTTACCAAGAATGCAAATCACACTAACATGTGGAGACTGCTATTAGATGTTGAATATTCAAAATGTCTCCCAATTCATGATGTAAAACTTCGAATAAAATTCTACTGTTTTCAAGTATTACGTCCCTTCCCATGTCCATCGATCACGTAAAGCCACACTAGTACTTTGGTGAGGAGAGAGAATAAAAAGATGAATTAAACAAATTTATACTAAATAAAATAAATGGCTTGTATTCACATGATTGGAGGGATAGAGGAGGGACAACATATTTGTAGGGGTTTATATGTGTGTATGCCACAAAGCGGTCGATAAAGCCACAAGGAATGATGACCAAAAGGAGATCCTGGAGAACAACAAAGCGGACTCCAAGCTGTTTAATTGGTTGAGACTTGAGAATAAGCATATGTAGTCTTAAAACCAAAGTTTGCATGGATCCTTAAAAACCTGAGGCCAATAGACATAAGTTTCAAACATGAGACATCCAGGGACAAGACGTTATGCCACCTCAATGTTCATATATCTGTTTTTCCAGAGATCAGCAATATTCGGAACATGTGGAAATACCTTGAATTTGCTAATAGTGAAAACAGAGGATAGTATTGTTGGGTCGCTAAGTCAAACGGAATAAGCTAAAGAAGACTGAAAATTGGATATTTTTCAAAAATTAATTTATCAAAGCTGTTATGCTTGGAAAGAATGACTAAATATAGAGGATGAATATCAAGGGTATTGTCAACTTATATCTCTCTGTATAATCAATATGCAAATGAAATTGGATTATTCTGGAAACATAAAGCTAAATATGTAATAATTGAATAATTCTGGAAGCATAAAACTAAGTGCTGAAAGATATTTTGGAGAAGTTACCGAGGGGATTCAGGAAAAGAGTCCCTAAGAAAATTATTTCTTGACCCAATAGCTATACTGTAAACTGAATCTGGAGGCTAGTGCCTAGCACAATAGAAGGGATAAACACTTTGTGTCTGGTGAACATTGAAAGTCCAGGAACTGTATGAAATGTCTTTGGTCTGTGAAATGCTAGAGACGTATCTTTTAATTTGTATGATATAGCCTAATGATCAGTTAATTTTCCGTTCTCTTATGCTGCCAAAAGCCACAAAACTAACCATTCATGTCACTATAAAAGCTGGCATTAAATGAGTACCTGTTAGATTACAAATCAGCAGGTAAAAATCCAATGGAATCTGTCTTTCCCCTTTGTCTACAACAAGAAGAACAAGCATTTGACCTCAGACTAGTTGGGACAAGCTAAAAGTAAATCTGAATAGAAAACATTGTTAGGCATCTTCCCGAGGGTGTATGGTCACACATGCGTTCCTTTAATGCACTCCTCTCTAAGTTAATTCCTTTGATGCATTCCTCATCTCAATCTAGTGCATTCAGAGGTTATGATTGGAGATTGCCAGTCCATGTTCATAAGAGGTTTTTTTTTCCTTCCAAAAAACAAACAACACCCATCTCACATTTACAGGTTCTCGTACTTGTTTACATATGTTTAATCAGTCACATGTGCTATAAAAAAATTCTTCATCTCAAGAACCCATTACAACACTCCATTTAGCACCATATAATGTGTCTTCTTGAGATAAATAAAAACTATATTCAGATCCTTTTTATGTTGCCGATCTCTTAATGTGTTTAATCAAGAAAAATGCTTTCACCCTTGACCTCCCTGACATAAAACCAAATTTATTTTCTTTGACACCATAGTCTTAACCCTCAACCATGCTGAATAACTCACTCTGACGATTTCATTGTATGACATAGCTTTATCCATAGGTGATTCGTGCCATCTTGAATATCTCCTAGAGTCTTGTAGATTGGAACTATTTCTCGGGGTGTTCTCTTTGTCTTCACAATAACATTTACCCTCGTGAGTCAGCTGTGGTTATCTTCCAAGTGCTCTCGAAATCTTTACAGCTATTTGATGCTAAAACTTACTACAGCCTTATAATGTCCACCATCCTAATCCTACTTCCTAATCTTCTATTAGCATCATCAGAATAGTTGTAATGTTCCTCCACCCTCCACTCCTTGATTCCATTGAAACAGTTAACGAAATAACCTATTGATCGTTCTCTAACCTTTTTATATTCGACTAAAACTCTTTGGTTCTCATCGTTGATGCATTTGATGGAATTTACGTCCCAACTCCTAAACTTCCCATTCCTGGTCAACTTGCAAGTCATATTCCTTCGCTTCTATGCCTAGTTTCTTGTAGAGCTTCCAATATGCTTTCCATCTAGCTTTTCTTGCCACCTTTTAGGTTATTTTCCGGCCTCCTTACAATTTCTACATGTTTTTTTACACTCTTAGATTCGTGTAAGAGTTCTTAGCATCTCATCTTCTTGATACCCGTTCGTACTCTGGCATGGGATCATGTGAGAAGTGCTATTTTTGGTGAGAAGTGTGTGAAGTACTTAATCTTGACCACTTTTAATCAAATAGACAAATACCCTCCCATGAGTTGCGACTTAAACGGGAATTGATCATGGGATCATGTGAGAAGTGCTATTTTTGGTGAGAAGTGTGTGAAGTACTTAATCTTGACCACTTTTAATCAAATAGACAAATACCCTCCCATGAGTTGCGACTTAAACGGGAATTGAGCATGGGATCATGTGAGAAGTGCTATTTTTGGTGAGAAGTGTGTGAAGTACTTAATCTTGACCACTTTTAATCAAATAGACAAATACCCTCCCATGAGTTGCGACTTAAACGGGAATTGATCACGTGCATCTCAGTGCATCTTATCTCCGTGCATCTCATCCTAATGTGCGTCCATTTTTCTCATCCAAAGGTTGATAACCACTTCTCACGCTTCTCACCAAATTTGACACTTCTCACCGGAGCCCAACCCTTCATACTCTTTATTCCACTAGGTGTCTTGAGCTTGATGTCTAGTACCTCAACTTTCTTCGACCACCTTCTAAATACATATCGCCATTCCTTTGCACATCCTATTAATTTGTTAAACAAATTCGGAATATTTTCTTGTAGGTTTCACCACCTATTTCTGAGTTGTTAACATCATGCCGGCATAAACGATGCATGGCATCCTACCCTTTCCCGCAAGGACAAAAAGCTATCTACCTAGATTCTTATCAATGCTAGAAGATTAACTAGGTGAGAATCAGGTATCTGAAAGAGTGGTTACAACCATCAAAATCGACTATTACCGATTCTAATTACCAATGCCTTAACCTCTTATGAATATTTTAAGCCTCCCCTGTCTCTTCCTAGTACAGCCATTAAGGGGACGTTTGCTAAACACTTATCTTACGATCCTTGCCAATTGAGTATGGAAACCACCGAGAATCTTACCATGTAAGAGCCATAACAAGGGTCGAGAGTCTTACCCGGTAAGTGATAGAAATGGCTCTTACCCGGTAAGCGCTTACCGGGTTGAAGACGCTTACCAATAATTAAGTTCGATGGCTGAAAATGTTATACGATAAGGTAAGTGAGTGTAATGTCTTGCTGGTAAGTGTTTGGTAACGGCCCTAAATCTCATCTCATAAAGAACTTTCCCTGGTTAGTATCCCCTGAATGATTTCTAGATCTTCCGAGCTTTGTAAATTTGATTGATTCCTGATATGCATTAATGACATTCATAGCCACCTAACATGCAACTAGTTTAGCTAGCATGATGCTCTCTCCTTGCCTTTTAAATTCCATCTACATCTCTCATCTCTTGGGGTGTGTTTGGTACGTTGTACAGGATGGTACAAAAACTTGTTGTCCTATGTTTGGCGCAACATTAGACCGGGACTAGACATGACCTGAGTGGGGAAAAATGCATATTTTTTCCCGACCCACCAAAATAGAAGGCACAATACTGGTAAATTACTAAACTACCCATGTCAAATTGAAACCTTAAAAACCTTCTTGAATTCTTTCACCTGCCTACTTGACTCTCGCCCATCCAGTCCAGTCCAATCCAATCCAAACTGGACAAGTTGTGCGTATATATTCCTCCCTTAACAGGAATTAATTGATTCTAAGAATTTTCGACACATGATTATTGAGTAGTGTATAAAATACTTGCAGGCACTCCGTGGACAGAGGAGGAGCATCGATTGTTCCTACTTGGTCTCCAGAAACTGGGCAAAGGAGACTGGCGTGGCATAGCACGCAATTATGTCCTATCGAGGACTCCTACTCAGGTTGCTAGCCATGCCCAGAAGTACTTCATAAGGCAATGCAGTGCTACTCGAAGAAAAAGGCGTTCTAGCCTCTTTGACATGGCTCCAGATATGGTTCGTCTTTCTTCTTAAATATCAAATCTTTGCACACACAAAAGGAAGGAAGGAAGGTGAATGATGAAATAGGCGAAGGATCATGTGAGAAGTAGATCTGAACCGTTGATCACTCTTAATCTCATGCCCTCTCATGAATTGCGCTTTAGAAGGGAATTGATCCGGTGCGTCTCATCCTAATGTGCATCCACTTCTTATCTAACGGTTGATAACCACTTCTCACGTTAACCTCAACTTTTCACCAGAACCCAACCCTGATGAAGGGTTGGGTTCCGATGAGAAGCACCATATTTAGTGAGAAGCGGCCATCTACCACTGGACGAGAAATGGACGAACATTAGGATGAGATGCATCGGATCAATTCCCTTTAAGCCCAATTCATGGGAGGGTATTTGATTAAAAGTGATCAACGGTTTAAAAGCACTTCTCACATGATCCCATCCCCCTGATGAAATAACCATCTATGTTATGTGATGTTTTGCATAATGTATCTTCGAGGAATTAAATAGAAAGAATGGAGAGAATAATATAAAGTTAAGAATTGAAAGGATCTCACTTCACTAGGAATATGAACAAAAAATCTTGTACTGATATGGTGGTAGTGGGAGGTTCGAATGAGAAAGCTAAACATCGTAAAAAGGTAAGAATAGAAGGCAAGGGGAGGTTCATATATGAATCATTGAAAAAATCAGAAAAAAATCTATTTAAAGATGCATGTGTGAACTAACGTTACAAATTATTCATATGGGTTCATGTATGTATCTTCAAATGGAATTTTTCAGGTTTTCACATATGAACCTTCCCTTCTCACCTTTTAACCTTCTTATTCGAATTAGCCTCTATGGTGGTATATTTATTGTTCACTAGCAAGATATAACTTGAACTTGTGCAACCCTGCATTAAATCGTGAATTTGTGTGGATTTATCTGTTTGTATTAGGAAGGTTATTGTTTTAGAGGGTTTTTTCATAGACGAAAGGAACATGTTTTTTAATTGGGAGAGAGGCAAGTTCAGAAGAAAAAAACTTGGCTTTCTGCATAAAGCTCCACCTAGAAGATTACTGAATAAGCCACTTTCTATATCATTAAGCCATTACCAAACAATCATGTATAGCTGACGGAATAAGCTGCGAGTCCCCTTGAGCTCATTAACAAACATGCCCGAGTGTAGCAAAAGTGTACCAAAATAGGTAGAACAAAAAATCTCCTTACAAAATTGATAAATTACTAAACTACCCATGTCAAAAAAAATTATAACCCTAAAACCTTACACAATCCTTTCATCCTCCTACCTCACTCTGGTCTTCTTTTCCGTAATGGGTATATACTTTCTTTTTAACGAGAGATTTCTTTTTTCGATAATTGTTTTATATGCATAACAAAAAACGGGTGTTTCACAGGCTGCCGAACCACCAGAAGATCATTTCATGCTCCCTCCATCCGTAGGCGCGGATCACACCGAAAAAACCCAATGTTCGTTAAAACTCTCTTTGAAACCCGATTCTGATCAATCCATGGAATCCACTACTCCAATCGAGATACCGAAAGAAGCCATGATCAAAGAAGAAAAGTCAACGGCCGTGAATGAACTCCCACCAATAATCCCGACATTTTATCCCGCTTACATCCCGATCCCGTTCCCCGTGTGGCCGTCAACCATGACCCCACTCGAAGAACCAACTAACAACGAAAAAGGGGCAGATCCGTCTTATCATCGGGTCTTGAGACCGATCCCGATCCTTTCGAAAGAACCCATGAATTTAGACGAGCTAGTTGGAATGTCGTCACAGCTAAGCCTGAAAGAAACCGAGCCTTCACCGCTATCGCTGAAGTTGCTGGCGGAACCCTCGAGACAGTCGGCGTTTCACGCCAGTACTCCGGTGGTCGGGACCGGTGGTGGTGGTGGCTCGGGGATGAAGGAGGGTGGTGGGAGTAATGGGTTCAGAGGAGTTTGAAATGTGGTTTATTTGCAATTTAAAAAATGGGATGTTAGATTAGTGTGTTTTGGTTTTTGGGATATATTTTATTCTTTTATTTTTATGTAAACTGAAAAATAATACGTATTTAGGAGTTGTTTTTAAAATTTTTTATAATAATTTATGGTTGTGTTTTTGTAATGTAAACATTGCTAGCTATTTTGACGTACTTCTGACAAGAATTTCACATGTTTACTTAAAATTATTTTGGAAATATTGTTATTGATTTATTAATATAATTTAGATTTTCTATATATAATTTAATTGTGCATTAAAATTTTTAATGCATAACTTAGCATAATGAAATACATTACTAAAATGAAAAGCCTATTAAAAAATGGAACACATAATAATTTCTATATACATTGCATAGCCAACAATGATACTATAAAGAGGTTTTGTGAAAATAATACCGCAATAAAAAATAAGTTTACGCCTTGTTCGATATAAGAGGACAGTAAGAGGTATTAAGCTTTTATCATGAAAAACACAATCTTATTAGCGTAATATCTTGTTCACCAAATTTTACATATTCAACAATAATCTTGACATATTTCATTTCCAGAAAAATATCTATGATCTCTTCGTTATAAACGTTAACGAAAACATTTTTTTTTCCTATATGGGTAAATAAGCAATCATCATCTGTTGATCTCCCAATTTCACATAATAAAGTAATCAACCATTTATACAGATAAAAATCGATTCAAAATTAAGACACAAAACCTTTCAACTGTGAATCTATGATTCAAACTCCAAAGCCTTAATCTAGAGCGGAGAGAGTGAAGAGCAACAAGCCTGTGAGTTGTAACATGAGACAATAGCAGTGAAGAGGAGGAGTGGTCACTTGTCTAACAATAGAAATTGTTATTGTTTAAAATGACATATAAATACGATAGAGGTTATTATGGGTAGACAAAACCTAACTTTTTTGTCCAATATATCTAATATAGAAAAAGCACGCCCATTTTACGAACTTTAGAACTTGCCCCATCCTATCCATACCTGCCTTATAAATGAGTCGGACTAGCCCACATGCTAATGGCCTATAATTTTTTTTTACATTTATAAGACTAAACTTATATAAAATCATTAACTTTATGTAAATCCATTCAATAACAGTGGGCTTTCGGGCCAACTTATGCGTATCGACTAATCTCTCGAGCAATGAGTCATTGCAAGTGAACCTCCATGACCATAAGAACCTTAGCAACGCCTTGATTTGAACTAACGGAAGATGAGATTTCCACTACATCCCCCTGAGTTTTACCGGTGCGCTACAACCAAGTGGTTTATGAGCTTAATGGGACTCCGTATCTTACGTGGTCAACTTTGCATGACTGTCTAATCACTCAATGATATAAAAAATGATTTATTCTGTAAGCTATTAACTTATTTCTCCTAATTAAACACATATTCTTTCCATATTTGAAAAAAGAAAAAGAAACATCCCAAATAAAAACAAGCCCAATCTATTAAGAGATCAATCCACATATATAGATTATTGAAAGCTTATGATCATTGTAAATTATATTTGGATAATAGTGTATTATAACAAAAAATTATCTCATATCATTTTTGTTAGAATATTAACTAAAATAAATATATTATTCAACAAATAAAAAAAAACGTGATACATATAACAATCATTTACTACAAAAATTGATCAACGCTCAGTTTGGCAAAAACAAGCTAGTTTATAAACAAGTCCATCCAAACATGTACCGTAAGCTAACTTTCTGAAACGCCACACTTTGAGTAGGTACTTTTTGTAACTTTTTCCAATTATACCCTTATTAATATTAATTATTAAATTCAAATCTACATTTTTTACTCATTTTACATAACCCGATAAGCTAGTTTTTACCAAAACATAATTTGTTCATAACCTAACTTATCAGCTACCAGCTAACTTATCAAAGTAACCTATCACCTAAAATCCCACGTGACAGATTTGTTAAATCCAGATGTTAAAATCCAATTGGTCCGTCACCTTTCAAAAAGGTCACCCACCTGTCACACTACCAAGCTTTGTTCATGCAAGCTTTGCTGCTTTGCCATCTATCATCTGAAATAAAAACCCCCAATCGCTTATAATCTAAAACCCTAGATTTCCCCCACCCTTTAAATCTTACCCTTTCGATTCTCATTTCCAACCAAAAATCACAAAAATCGCCGCCTCTCTCTCTCTCAATGGCTTCCAAATCGCCGATCAACCTCACCACCACCACCGGAAACACATCGGAAGCAGGTTCCGATCTGTTCGAATCAACCGAAAACGAGTTCCGAAATCCGAATCTGGTGATGATTAATCCGGCGGCAGCTGGTGGAAGTGAGGAGGATCCGATCGGTGAAGAGGAGGAGGAAGAAGAAGAGCTAGGGATTGGCGGAGAATTAGGCGGTTTGCAGGTGACGATTGGAGGCGGCTTTGATGGCCAGATGTGTGTAGGAGGAGATAACGAGAAGGTATCGTGGGGGTTTTGTATGGACCAGGGGATGAGAAAGTATATGGAGGACCGGATTGTGAGCTTTCCGGCGTTTATGAGGATGAGATGCGACGGTTTCGGTGGCTGCACGGCGCCTCGGTGTCGGTTTGCGGCGGAGGCCACGGCGGTGCATTACTTTGCCGTCTTCGACGGCCATGGAGGTTCTCAGGTAATTAAATAATAATTTTAATTAATTAATTAATTTAAACACTAGAATTTAATAATATCTCAAAAGTAGAAGATTTTTTTGGATTTTTTATATTTATTATGTATTATTTATAAATAATTTTGTTGACATATTTATTATTTATAAATGTTTGAGATTCCAATTTTTTTTATTTGTATTTTCTACTCAAATGCTCATATCAATTATGAAATTAGCATGTAATTTTATATTTTTGTTCATAAAAAGTTTGAAATGATTGATTTTTATATTTTTAACTGTGACAAAATTAAAGATAAGAAAATTTTGTTTGTATATAATGAATTGAAAATTGTTTGAACTGTATACAAACCAAGTATGTGATAAACGCCTATATAAACCAAGTTATCGTATGTTAATATTTGTGTATCGCAGTATCGGTTTATTTGGTATATGAAATTCTTAGTTTAACGTTATACGGAAAAAAGAAGATGATGAAAATGAATGTTTTTGTTGTTGTTGTTGTTGACATACATATATTATAAGGAATTATGTTCGTGTTGTTGAATGTGTGGCTGCTATGGGATATATAAATTTACGGTTTGCTCAACTTTTGTCGGTTATGGTATATAGAAGCTGATACCATGTATATTCTGTAACAATGGATGCATATATATGTGTATGTGTATCACCGAAACTGATATATATATGTTTCACTTGTGTGACATATTTGTTGTACGCAATCCACAACTTATAATTTTTCTACTTGTACTAATAGTTGTTAATGTTGTGCTTTTGTGTTTCTTGTTTGCGTAATGTAATTTTTTTCCACATCTGTCATCGATTGCATCTTTTTGTTTATTGTTCGTGTTGTTTGTTTGTGCACACTCTTAAGTGCGGCTTACTCATTTGTTTTATTATAACCGTTGTATTGTCAAGTCAAAAGTCTTTACTGAAACAATTATCTGATGCATGTGACCAATAAACTATATATGAAACTAACGCACATTAATCATAACATTTTTTCATACGTACGTAACCGTTTCAAAGACGAGCTGCTTGAGATCTGAGACCTGTATGAGGTAATTAAGTAAATGATTTTAAAACATGTTTTTAAATACGATAGGATGGATGCTTCTCAAACAATAAAATTACAAGTCTAGTTTATAAATTCGATAGGATTATCGATATAAGGTCTGATGAGGCCAAACCTTGACCATTAGCATTGATTAATTGAATTAGGAGTGTTACTTTTATCGTACAAATTATATAATTCACCCATATTATAGAAACTGTGTTATTTATAATATTGATGGTACAATTTTGTACTTCATATTTATTTTAAATTAAATTGCACCATCTTTTTATATCAATATATATATATATATAATTATATAATTATATTTTTATTAACTTAAACTCTTAAAGTTAACTATTTTTTGACATTTTTCATGATAAGGTTAAGTTTTTTCTTATTTAATTAAATGATTTATTTTCTGATAAGTAAACATAACTATTTCGGCATCCGATGTTAATTGCAAATTTGCAGTAGGCATGTAAAGAGATCAAATTAGAAATTGTTGCTAAATGTGCCACTAAGACTATGTTTGGTAAACTAGCTGATAACTGATAAGCTAGCTAGTAGCTGATAAGCTAGCTGGTGACTGATAAGCTAGCTGCTAGCTGATNCTTATGAGTATGTAAAATGATCAAAAATGACATCTTTAATAAATAATCAATTACAAATATTTTGTAATATAATTAAGACAAATTTCTAATAATATAATATGTTATATAATACAAATAATAAAAAAATTATATAATATAATATATTGAAATAATATAGAATTGATTA
>LUCG01189066.1:0-10964 GCA_001633085.1 Carthamus tinctorius | reverse complement strand
TACTTCGCATTTTTTTAGCACTTCTCATTTGAACCTAATACTATGTATGTATGTATGTATAAAATTAAATTAGATGGATATTCAGATTGGTTCGGTTGGTTCTGGACTGTCATTCAAGAACTGACCTATCCAAATTGGATGTGGGATGTTGAAATTTTTGATCCAATCCAATTACAATGAATATCTAATTATCGTCGGTCGGTTTTAATTGGATCAGATTCAAGAAAAAACCTAAAAATAAATGAAAACTTGGAGAACGCATCATCAATTATTAGATTTATTGATCCAAATGATATGATTAAAGAGATTGTTACAACAAGATTTTTAAATGAGTAAATTACGGATTTGGTCCCTGTGGTTTGAGGGTTTTTATGGATTTGGTCCCTAAACTTTAATAATTATGGATTTGGTCCAGGGTTTGCAAATTCTTTTGGATTTGGTCCTTGTGGTTTGCAAATTCTATTGGATTTGGTCCCTGTGGTTTGCAAATTTTATTGGTTTTGGTCCCTGCCTATTTGCACCACCAGGGACCAAATCCAAAAGAATTTGCAAACCCCAGGGACCAAATCCGTAATTTACTCTTTTTAAATTAAAAAAATCTTTCACCCGCTATTTTTTAAGTCGAATAATACGAAATACGATCGAAATTCAAACCAAACAAATTACACCAAAACGATAATCATATTGTTTTTTTTATCAATTTGAATTATGACATCCATTTTCATATACTTTTTCATTCATTTTTTCATAGTTTTCTAGTTTTTTGAGATTTTCTCTTGAACCTTTTTCCCTACCTGTATATATATAACTAACTGTTTACATTTAATACAAAAAGTATCAAATTAACCCCAATGGGACAGCCTACTGGTTAAGACTTGGTGTTGGGGAAAAACCCACCCAAGTTCGAATCCGGGGGTGAGCAACCAGGGGCAACTGAGTATTAATCCCAGGGGAGCATGCTTTAACTCTCGGTAAAAATTACCAAAGATGTAGCCTGGGCAAACCCAGGTGAACCTTATCAAAAAAAAAATATCAAATTAAAAATCTTTTTAAGAATTAGAAAATAATCAGAAATTTTGAAATTAAAAGAAATTCTAAACCCATGATTAAGATTAGAGTAAATTATGGATTTGGTCCCTGTGGTTTGGTAGATTATATGGATTTCGTCCCTAGACTTCACTAATTACGTATTTAGTCCCTGTGGTATACATTTTATTTTGGATTTGATCATTTAGCTTAACAGCCATTCAATAAATCTGTGTATACAACAGGGGCAAAACCCAACAGAAAATACATACCACATGGATCAAATCCAACAAAAATCGCATGCCATAGGCAACAAATCCAACAGAAAATACATACCATTAGGACCAAATATGTAATTAATGAAGTCTAGGAACGAAACCCGTAAAAACCACCAACCCATGTGGTTAGACATAGTTTAGGTGGAGTTACGGCCCAAATCGTTAACTAGGTGAGATCCTAATGGGCTAATCTATTGGGTTTCTGACCATATTAAATTCTAATGGGTTTTGGGCCATTGAGTTTATTGAATAATAGGGTCTGCATTAAATTTAAGAAGCTTTTTTAATTTGAATTGGGTTGATACCACCAATGTCTTCTGAATTTGAACTTTAGAACTCTTAAACTTATCTTTTGAATAATTGAAATATAAATTTCTTGGTTTAGTGAAAACACACATAATATATAACGAGATATTTTACAAATAAAATTTCGAATCCTAATTAATAATTTATTAAAAAAAGACAAAATAGGGTGCTTGGTTCATTTTAGGAAATAGGAATGAAAATGAAAATGAAAATGGAAATGCACGAGAATGAGAATAAAAATGAGCATTGTATTGATACTGCTTGGTTAACCAAATATAATCAATGAAAAACTGCTTCATATTAAAAAAATATTTTCCTCCAACTTGAAACTACAAAATATGTTCCATTTAACATCAAGAGATAGAACGACATATGGGAAAAAAAACAAAGTAGAAATAAAATTTCCATTCTCCCCAATTTGGTTATGAATGAAAATTAATAGATCTGCAAGAATGATTCCATTATATAATATCAGACCAAATAACAGTTTTCATTATCATTTTCATTCCTTACTCAGCAATATCCCTAACCAATCGCCCCCAAAGTCGTTTTGGCTTTATCTTGTGAGAATTTGCATGTTTTAAACTCGTTTGATATATTGTCAAGCATCAAGATGGGACCTACATAGAAGCATACAGTAATACCATCCATTGGTTCATTTAGATATATACTTTTTATATCTAAATTAATAACACAAGTTAGAATCAGAGGTTTTTTAATATCTTTTGTGTCTTATAGAAATTCAAAAACAAAGTCATGACAACCTCCGAATGCAGATTTTTTGTGCAAGGACGTATTGTCTGGTATGAAAAAGATAATTGGGGAGAACTGGAAATGGAAACTGGGAGAAATAAAAACGGGTGGAGAATTGGAATTGATTCCTTGTTTGGTATGATCAAAGAAATGAAACGGAGAAACAGTGGATCGGGTCGTCGGATGGTGGTTGCGGCGGCGATACCATTGCCGGGAAACACGTCGCAACGAGAAGAACTGAACTACTCATCATCGCCGGGAAACACATCGCTGAACGTCGACCAAGCCTCGTCAGGTTTCTTCTCAAATTGGAGAGAATTGCATTTGTCTACTTTTACACTGCAATGAATTTTCGAGATTTTCATTTCTTCGCCCAAAATGGATGGCAATTCTCCCAGACTAGAGATTCACATTTATTTTCATTTCCCTCATCTCAAATCTCTCTACCAAACACCCCCTTATAGATTTTTTATAACCAATGGTACCATAAAACTAGAAAGAAGAAAAAAACACCCTCTTAATTCTATACATATATCCGTATCAATTGCGGTATTGTTATATACTTATATTGTCTTGTGAGGAATGTTAGAGTATCTCTAACACGTACTCCAAATTTTATTTTTCGAAAAAAGTTCATTTAGGCTATTAAATAGAGTACATCTTTGACAAGTTACGGTCGTTTAAGATTAAACCTATTACAGGATGGCGGACGCTAGTGCATGGATTTAAACCCAGGATAGACCAGTATAGGGATATTCCACAACAACGTACTCCAAAATTTCTTTATAATAGAGAATAAAAATTCAAAATCTCCCCACACAGAAAAAAGTGCGTTCAACTCTCACAACTTCTTTATTTTAGAGATTACTACATTCATTATATTATTAAATTATTACATACATTTAATAAAATGTTATCTATTTTTTTAAACATTTAATTTCAATATTTTTTATTGGTGTAACATAATAAAAGAAATGTTTTCTTTTTTTTATTAGCATTGATGAAAAGTTCACCAAATATGTAGAAATAAGGGGTGTTAATCGGTTGACATCCAATGGATACGAGGGAAACCGAACTAATCCAATTATTCGATGAATGTTAGATTTTTCTAATCCAATGGATTGGATCGATTCGGTTTCACCCAATGGTGTTCTTATTGGATAACTATTGGATCGGATTGGTTCTAACCAATATTAATCGAATTCGATTTGGATTGAATTCATTCGACATCCAATAGATGATTAGTTAGTCATCTGGAACCCTCTATGATTAGTACCCGAACCCTCCCAACCGTCTCACTTTTTATTAATTAAAACACACACCTCACACACCGCCTAAGTGAACCCAAGCGGTGTGGCCAAACCACGTCCACCCCGAAGCCACCCAACCCACAGCTCCCATACCCGAGCCCGTCGAGCCTACCCAAACCCGGCCAAGTGAGCCCGCCCAACCCCTGATGCCGATACTCATAGCCTTATTATATATGTACATATATTGTGTGTGTGTATATATATATTATAGATGTGTATAAAATTAAATTAATTATGATTGGATTGGTTCGGTCGGTTTTGGACTGTCATCCAAGAACCAACCGACCCAAATTGGGAGTTGAAAATTTTAATCCGATTCAGTTACAACCGGATATCCAATCATCGTCGATCGAACCTAATTGGATCAATTAGTTTTAATTGACTCGGTTGAATTTCTATATACTCTTAGTAGAATTTCACTCTATTTTTTCACTTTTTCTGCTTAAAATAAAATAAAACTTTTGTTAAAGTGAAAATAAGTTGGGAGATCCTCTTACGCTTTGTTATTTTATATTTCACTTTACGTCAACAACAATGATTATTAGGCTGTCGATTAGACTTATATTCATCTACTTTGCTTTCATCTCAATATTTGATGATATTTTTTTAATACAAATTAATCATCACCACTTATGAAAAGCTTTTTGCGAAACCGAGTGATTTTTGCCGACCAAAAACATAAAACAAATAAAAAACTCATTATGTTTGTATTCCACAATTTAAGCTTAGCTTTTTATTGGAAATTAACTAATATAATCAAAGGGATTGCTTATTAAAACTTAGCTTTTTATTGGAAACTCTTTAATCGAAGGGGGGTTAGGTACACTTATAACTTATCATTCCACCTTTCCATCTCTTTTGTCACGTCAGTTTTTTTCCTCTTTTTCTACGCTCTTTCTCTCTTTCACTATTATATCCCTACGAAACTCTTGTAATACTCATCATTCCACCCCTACATCTCTCTAACCATTTAACAAAAAGAATAAAAGTAAACAAATAAATAAGAGTGGAGACAGATAAGACACATAAAAGAAAGAGAAAAGAGAAAGAAATGAGTTTTTCCCGCCGTTGTGGCCATGCCCGCGAGATGGAAATCTTCAAGCCGACGGGGATGGGGCCGGTGTTCACCCCGCCACCCCTATTAGCTCTCCCCGCTGAGCGGGATGGGTATACTTCACCCCCTTATATTGAAGTCAACCAACAAATAAGAAGTTTTTAATGTTTGAATATTATAATAAGAAAATAAGAAATCTTTTAAGAAGTCAAAACCATTTAGGGTCCTTGATTCATTTTAGGGAATGCGGAAAAATGAGAATATAAATTAGCATTGTATTTGATGTTGCATGGTTAACCCAATATAATCAATGAAAATTATTTCATATTAAAAAATATTTTCCTTCAATTTGAAAATATAAAAAATGTTCCCTTTAACATCAAGAAATAAAACGACATATGAGAAAAAAGAACCAATCTGAAATAAAATTTTCATTCTCTTCAATTTTGTCAGGAATGAAAATTAATGAATTTGCAGGAATAGTTTCATTATTAGAAAAGAAAGGGGTAGTCAAATTCGATAATTTACAATCAATTCATTCAATATTTTCTTTTTTAGAGGACAACTTTTTACATTTAAATTATATTAGATATACTAATACCTTATCCAGTCCATCTGGAAATCTTGGTTCAAGCTCTTCGCTATTGGATAAAAGATGCTTCTTCTTTGCATTTATAATATCAAACCAAACAAACAATTTTCATTATCATTCCAATTTCTTACCCCACAATACCCCAACCAAGCGCCTTTTCCAACTAGGAGTGTAAATGATATGAGACAACTCGCGAGCTACTCAAGATCGACTCGGTCAAAACTCGACTCGAATTAGCTCGACTTTAACTCGAGTCCAACTCGACATACTAACGAGTCGAGTCGAGCTATCTGATACTCGACTCGATAAGATCGTGAGATACTCGAATTGATTTATATATATATATATATATTTAATACTATTAAGTATAAAAATTAAATTCATTTAAAATTGAAATGAAAATTCGAATGTCACGTGTTCCCTGTAAATGCAAAAGGGAGGGCTTTTAAATTTTAGAAAAGATAAATTATTTTTATTCTCTTATTATGACCCAAACTAGGGGTGTAAATGAAACCATACAACTTGCGAGCTACTCGAGATTGACTCGGTTAAGACTTGACTCGAATAGGTTCGACTCGAACTCGGTCAAAACTCGACTCAGTCAAAGCTCGACTCGACTCGAACTCGACTCAGCATACTAATGAGTCGAGTCGAGCTAGCTGATACTCGAGCTTGACTCGCATCATTTACACCCCTATTTCCAACCAGCAATAACCGTTATTTTTTTTCATATTTTTACCCATGTCGCTATGTCCGTAATATCTAATAAGCTTGTAACATCAGGGACCCGGCTAAAATAATAAGCTATATATTTAAGTAAACTAACTTATAAACTATCTTATTTTTATCAAATTCAGCCTAACCATCATAAAATTGTGTGGTTTTAATTCTCATTTTGACAGGCTGTTTTTTTAACATTTTTTTTATCATCAATATTATTATTTATACACCGTCGTTTGC
Organism: Carthamus tinctorius; assembly: GCA_001633085.1. Lineage (NCBI taxonomy): Eukaryota > Viridiplantae > Streptophyta > Magnoliopsida > Asterales > Asteraceae > Carthamus > Carthamus tinctorius. Next base: position 4,685 of record LUCG01189066.1, on the reverse strand, counting down.
ACCAAAGAAATTCAAATCTTTATACTTCCAAAATACGTGTGATGTTTTTTTTAGTTAATTATACCAACGCATTCTTTTAAGTCATGAGATAAACAAATCAATTTAGACTAAATGCATATTTAATTATCACTTTTGCATTATATAAATTCGATAATGGTTGACATATAGCAATAATTATTGCTATAAAAATAAATAAAAATAGAGTTTGACTTTAGGTACAAATACATGTGAACTAATTAATCATATATATGCAATGTTTGATTCATACAAATACTAGGAGCATGCGTGGTCGTTCAAGTGTAGTTGTTATATGTGTAAGCTAACCCAAAAATTAATGGTTTATAAGAAAAAAAAATGATAATAAAAGCAAGATTACAATATTTTAAATTCAAAAGTAGAGATATTTTTAGTGGTGTAAAATTGGATAAAAATAATATCGGGGTACAGTAGATATTAATGGTTATTTTTATTTTAATGTGTTTATCAATGCGAGTTTAACTCTAGAGTGTGTTTAGCAAACTAGTTGTTGACTAATAAGCTAGCTAATAACTGATAAGTTAGTTTATAAATAAATTATGTTTGACAAAAACTAGCTTATGAGTATGTAAAATGACCAAAAATGGTATATTGAAGTATAATAATTAATATTAATAAGTGTATAATTGGAAAAAGTTACAAAAAGCTTCTAAAAAGCTACTCCAAGTAGTGTTTCATAAGCTAGCTTTTGATACATGTTTGGATGAACTAGCTTTTAAGCTAGCTTATTTTTGTCAAACACATCCTAGTTCAAAACATCTTTTAAAAAGTATGTATATGCGATAATAACTTGTAACTTGAGTTTAAGATAATTAAATTAACAAACAAAACATTAGGTTTAAGGGAAATGTTCAAGCGACAACATTTTTATTTTCAAGAAACGCAAGAACAATTTTTACTGTGATCGATTACATATGACACTATATTCTATCACGTATTCAAAGACGCAAACGATTTTTGACGTGATCTAGGTTGCGAATCAAATCGCTTGTACACTAGTAGGCCAAATACGTGTATTGTCATATGCGATAAGAGTGTTCTTGATCTGATACCATAATCAATCACATATGTTATTAAGATACAAACTACCTTGTCATGATCTAGATCGTGGGCCAAATTATCGACACACCATCATAAGGGTGTTTATGTATTTTCGTATTTTTGTGAAATAGACGTGTGTTTGAACCACTGGCTTATACTTAAAACTAAACTAATTCTAACATGGGTTGGGTTCCGGTGAAGTTGATGTTAAGATAAGAAGTGGTTATAACCGTTGAATGAGAAATGAATTCAGATTAGGATGGGATGTACTATGATAAGCAACATACACTTTAGGATGATATGTACTAAGATGAGCTGCACCTAAAGCATAGTCAAATTCCTTTTAAAACATAATTTATGAGAGGTCATGAGATAAAAAATGATCAACAATTTAGATCCACTCTTACACCATATTTCGTCAAATATAATATAAATATCTTTTTTTAAGGAAATAATATGAATATACTTAAAGTCGGTTTCATTTATTATATTTTACATCCACAATTAAAAAGAAACTATAAAACAAGGTTTCCCCCACAGATAATCAGAAATAAAAGACAACCCAAACCCATTGGCTTCCTCCACATACAGATATTTGTCTTCAATAATCTTCTTTAATTGTGTTCATTTTCTCTTCATATTTTCCCTCAATATTCCCATCCACCCAAACTCAAATCACTCATCATTCACACAACACTCTTTTAAATAAACACCCACAGGAAACAACAAAGCAGGAAAACAAAAGAAAACAATGGCCAAGAAAAGGGTTTCAAGAATGGGAAATTATGCTCCCATTGCAGACCCTAATTCTTTTTCATGCACAACCTTCAACATCCTTGCTCCCATCTACAAGCGCCTTGTTCATCAGGTAAAAACCCATCAATCTTTTCATATTTTCCAACATCAAATTCCAAAATTTATTCAGAATCTTATGTTTTTTGGGTTTTTTCTTTTTCAAGATTTTGATGGGTTTTGATTCTTCTTAAACAAGTTCTCTATTTTGGGGGTTTTTCTTTTCAAGGTTTTGCATTCTTGGGAAGTGTTATCTTTGAATCTTGTTGGGTTTTGATTCTTCTTTCAAAACATTCTGTATTTTTGGTCCTTTCTAAAAAAAATTATTATTTTCAAGATTTTGCGTTCTTGGTAAGTATTATCTGTAAATCTTGTTGGGTTTTGATTCTTCTATAAAAAAATATCTCCTTTTTTGGGTTTATTCTTTTCAAGATTTTGCATTCTGGGTAAATATTATCATTGAATCTTGTTGGGTTTTGATTCTTTTTTTCAAAATATTCTCAATTTTTGGGTAAGAACAGGATCTTGCTTGCAGAGAAAGTGAAATCAAAGCATATTGGCTGAATAGGAATGAAAGGATTCTTGATTTGCTATTGTGTGAAAAATCTTCAATCATCTGCCTACAGGTTCCAACAATAACCCTTTTCTTTTATCAATTTATTTTTATGAAAAACATAAAAAGTTCACCTTTTTTTTTTTCAATTTGAAATAGGAATTTTGGGTTGGAAACGATGAACTTGTTAACATGTATGACACAAGGCTTGGTGATGCAGGATACATCAATTTCAAGCTTGCACGCACCAATAATCGTGGTGATGGTAAGTTATTTATTGCCCAATTGCAATTTATTTATAAATTTCACATTGGTTTTCTAATTGGCCCTAAAGATGCTCTATCTTTTTGTGTCTTATTATGTTAAGCTGAGTAGGAAAGTCTGTCTTTATTCACTACCCAATGCCATAAAGAAGTTGCAAAAGGACTAATTCAATTTGGGCATCTTTGATTATTTTGGCAAAATTGATGACTTTTTAATTATTTTTTATGTGTTTTATGAATCTTTTTAAGGTTTTTTTATGTTGGAATGGAATATAATAGGGTTGTTGACGGCTGTTCATAAAGATTATTTTCGGGTTATCGACCATCGAGAGTTTCTGTTTAATGATTTCGGAGATCGGGTTGCTCAGCTTTTACATGTTGAAGTAATTGCACCTTTCAATCAGTGCAGAAACAACATTGCTTGCCAAGAAATTCTTATAGTTAACACCCACTTGCTGTTCCCACACGATTCGAGCATGTGTTTGGAGAGATTGCGACAGGTAAACTATCCTCCACGATAGAGGGTTCCGTTCCTTTGTTAACTGTTTAGTTTATTTATCTTGAATCTCTCATGCATGATGAATAAGACGTCCATATTCATAATGAATATGCCACGTGTTGCATTGTGGATGGTTATCGAGTTCTTAATCAATTTTAGGTTTTTAATAGAACCTGCCCCCCTATATATATTTAGAGGGAGAGGGAGAGGGGGCCCATATCTGCATGAAAATGCTTGAGTTATCTTTTGTTGTTGTCTTTGATCAACGTACTTATACCAATTTTGGGTTTACCAGGTGTACAAGATCCTGCAATCCGTTGAAGCTTATGAGAAAGAAAACAATCTTAGCCCGTTGCCCATCATTCTTTGCGGGTAACTATGTTTATTAGTCTATTTACCTCGTAAAGTTCGAGTAAACTTTCTTACTTTAACTTTTACATGCTAAATTTATGATCTTTATTGTTAGTGATTGGAATGGGAGCAAGCGAGGCCACGTTTTCAAGTTCCTTAGGTCACAAGGATTCGTATCATCATACGATACCGCTCACCAGTACACCGATGCCGATGCACATAAGGTCAATTTCGTCATTTGTTCATTTATCTCCAAATACACAAATCCATCTGTTTTTTTAATGGGGGTTTATAATCAAGATTTCGACTTTATGCAGTGGGTTAGCCATAGGAATCATCGAGGAAACATATGTGGTGTAGATTTCATATGGCTTCTTAATCCGAATAAGTATCGGAAAGTGCTGAAAACAAGTTGGAGTGATGCAGTTTTTGGGCTATTCAAGGTACACAAGCTTGCTGTTGATTTTGGTTTTTTGTTAGTGATTAAGCTGCCTTTAACCTTATGGCTATATATGAAAGAAAGAAACTGACTTTTAGATTTGGGGATTCAGTATGGCTCATAGCTTTCTGATGCTGGCTGCCAGTGTTATTAAGCAGTGAGTTATCTCTAAATCTTTTTGATGCTTAATTTGAAGATGGCCTTTTCTTTTCTTTCCCATTTTTTTCTTTGCTTGAAAGACATTATGAACCTAAAATCGATTAGGAACTAGGGACCGCCTACAATGACATGTTCATAAGGAATATGGATGTGTTATTCATTATGAATGTCATAACATATTTATTATGAATGCGTGATTCATAATGAAAAACGCAGCCATATTCATCCTGAAGAGGGACACGTGGCGTGGTTCCCGGGCTCCTATCAATTTTGGGTTCCTAACGGAACTTCCCTCTACCTCTCTCTCCCTCCCTCTCTCTTATATAGGAACCTTCAATATTTTGAGAATCCGGGAACCATCTATTTTAGTGAAGCATTCATGATGCATAGAACGTTGGAACTTCTATTTTATGTAGTATTCATGATGAATAATATTTGTTTATTATTCAAGGTTATTCATCATTAATACTATATAAAACAAAAGCACCGGTGTTCTCAAAATATTTAAGGTTCCTAAATGGACCCCCCTCTCTCTCTCTCTCTCTCTATATA